>JBAIZZ010000214.1:0-43840 GCA_037355905.1 Heliconius aoede | reverse complement strand
GCCTATTCATGAAGGGTAATTGAAAAGATTGAAAGGAGAAAGACATATTACTGATCAGCAAAGTATATTTATTTACAAGAGAATATTAAATTCATATAAATCGTTATTATATACACACATAAATATCACAATTCACAATCATTCATCACGATCATATCCTCATATATGCTAAAGTCGTTCAGTAATGGAGACCATGATGGCCATGGGCGAGGGGTACGGCGTAGTGCGCGATGGGAGCGGCGTGGACGATGGGGGCAGCGTGGACCACAGGGGCGTGCACGACGGGGGCGGGGTGGTGTCCGACAGATTTGTGGACAACAGCGTTGAAACTGCAAAATAATACATTAATTAAGTAGCCTGATAATAAATAATATTTTGGTTTAAAGGAAACTTTTTGTATATTTGACTATTGTTATGTTTAAAATCATTTACTTATTTATCTTATTTATTTTCAATATTTTTGTTTCAAGCAATAGCTTACTAATATTTTAAATACGACACTGATATCTATGTGAAATGTTATAGTTTACCCATGGTGGTCATCGGCGGTGTATTCTACTTTGCGTACGGAACCGTCAGGTTCAACGAGGGAATAGCTTCCGTGCACGGCACCACCGTCGCGGCTCTCGTGTTGGGACTTGTGGTCGCCGGTGTGAGGGTCAGCCACGGAGTAAGAGAAATCGTATTTGGGGTGAGACTGTAATGGTAATAATAAAATTATAAAATTTTTAAGCGTAGAATATGTATAAAATAAATAAATCAGCTTCTCTTTGTATCCTGCACCCAGGAGGGTTGGCAGAAGGAGCATAGTTATAAGAAACTACGTTCTCTACATTTCGCCTAATTTTTTGGGTGGCAGAATTCAATGCCATGCTTTGCCTAGTTACCAGAGCTACCAGAGAAAATATTAAATAGTTCATTATCGTGGTGAGAGTAGGAATCGAACCCTAAATCGATAGTATTACTACTGGTAGTATTTACTACCGGTTTTGTTCATATTAATACTTTATATTAATTTACATATATGATGTATGTATAAATTTATAGCACTTACGTATTCATGGGCTACGGCGATGGGTGCGTGTACAATGGGGGCGGCGTGCACGGCGTGGACAAGGGGAGCGTGTACGATGGGAGCGGCATGGATCAATGGAGCGGCGGCGTAGTGGGCGGGGGCGTCGTGGCGGATGATGCTTTGGGAGGACACAGCCGCGGCATGGTGAAGAGGAAGAATGCCAGCGTTGACGGCGGCCAACACGGCGCTCAGGGCTACGATCTAAGAAAATAATAAAATGATACAATAAAATATATAAAACATAAAAATATTATAAAAGCTTTATATTTCACAAACTTAGAAGCTCAACTTACTTTGGAGAACATTTTGCTGTTGTTAGTCAAGTATGTGACTGATAATATTATCGGGTCCGGCTAGACTTTTATATGGAATGCAAAACGGAGGCATAGTCCTTAGGTGGTGGGGCTTGCGGTCATTTCAGTTCCGTAACTTTGACACGGCGAGGTCGTTCTTGCCACCGTAATCATTTACGCCCTCACTGTCGCCCCGCAGCGCAGCCTGTCTACGCATATCGATATTGCGTTATATACAAATTAAATGTTATGGTAGTAATTTTTTCACGCTGTATCTCGCATATAGCAGGATAGGGAAGGACAAGTCTAGTGTCAAGGCACTACGTTCCTTACTTCCCGTTGAATTCTCAAGGCATTACATGTTGAGTGGCAGAACTCAACCGCGCTTTGCCTAGTTGTAGTAAAGCGAGGTAATGAATATTTAAAATAATTTATCATCCCGAATGTGAAACGAACCCATACAACCAATATTGAATTTCTTATTCAAATTTTATATTTAAAATTTTATACGCTAGTTAAAAGTGAATGTATTTTTAATTAAAATATTTTTTTTAGCTTCAATTACTCAATTAAATTATTTTATTAATGTAAAGCAAACAATCAAGGTCTAAGTTATATATACTTTAATCGGTATTTATATAAGTAACAAATATGTGTGTAAAGTTATATGAATTTGAAATTGAAACTATAGATCTATGTATAATCAAGTATAGTTATGCATTCAAATAAACCTTAATCAGACAGATCATCAAAGTAAGTGTGGCCCGTATCACTTTATTACTGTTCTTGAATGTTTTAATGTGGCACGTGTTCCGTCACGCCCAGCGTGTTTCGTATGACTTGTTAAGTGCCCAACTGCTCATTTATTTCGAGCTACTTCTACAAATGGTCCATAACGTGCTTCAATTTTATGGAGCAAAGTTTCATAAGAAAATAAGAATTACTCTTACTAACTTTGACATTTGCTGTATTATTTTTACAGAAAGAGTACCCCCATATATTTTACGTAGTGTAATAAAAATATGGACAGATTAAAATTTGCAACAAAAAATATTTTAATTAGATAAAATATTTTCATACATATAATTATTTTCCGCTCGCTACGTACACAGTTAACATATAATAGAAAATATAAAGAAAACACTGCCTTAAGCATATGCAATATATATTACATGTAAGTATGTATATATTATACAAAAATAACTTACTTTCATTAACTTATATATTATTTAAAAAATCATAAAAATAAATAGGTCATAATATAAATGATTAATGCTCTGAATAAGTTATTGTATTTCTTCACCAATTGTTTTTTTGCATTCAATGGCGTATTTTGTAAAAATATACTAATTATCAAAATATATTATGTTTATATTATTTATATTAGTATTAGGGTTGTACAAATATATTTGACGCTCACAGAGCATGTGTTTGGTAATAGCCCACCAGCTAGTAAACAGAAGTCGACGGTTGGTATAAGAATAAATCCCGCAGTTTTTTTAACTAGACAAACGGCGAAACTAATTAATATTTCACTCATTCTCCTCCAAAAATACAGCAATACTACACAAAAAAAATGCCATAAATTTATTTAAAAATCCTATGGTACTTCACAATTGTATATTTAATTTCAAATTCAAACACTAACAAGATTGTGTAACGTCACTATCAAATGCCCTGTGACATCGACCGCACAGTGGTCACCCACCGGCGTACTCTACCTCGACCAATATTGGATATTTGATTTCCCAACTTATGTTCGTAACACGATCAGGGACTTGATAGAAATTTAATAAAGCAATTACTCGAATGAATGATGATCAGAGTACATTGTTCGGTGATATGTATTTGAAGTATGCCTTTGAATCAGCACTCGCGAAATTAAATGTAATTATTTGTTTAGTAAAGCGGGCCTGGCGTTGATTTCCGCCACTTATTACACCGAGCTCTGAATTTGGGCGAAAAATTAAAAATAGTGTGCTGACACTAAATTCTCTTTATGAACGAATCTATCGAGAATAAAATTTGAAGCTGAATAAAAAATAAAAATAACATATCAATTGCAACTATTGGAAGTTTTTTATAGGCACAAGTTCAAATTGTCAATTTTCATCACATTATCTACGCTAGCTTGCTTTGCGGATATTAGAAAACATTCAAAAGGAAGTTGCACGACTTATTTGACATAATTAAAATGAATTCCCACGTATTTTGCTTATAAAAAATATTAGGAAATATCCCCGGTAGGTCCGGTCTGGAGTTCGGACAGAACGTGAGCTCGTGTCAGTGTCACGGAAGCGGTGATTTGATAATCTGATAAATACCTTGTATATTTTTACAAAATACGCCATTGAATTCATTTTTTTTAATATTTATTGTATTAATTAATTTATTTTATTAATTTTTATGATTAAATAGATATTGTTTGATGAAAGGATAAGTATAATCTGCGGTTAGGAGGTCAATCGCCGTTACCACTTATTTTGGCCCTGAGAAAAAAAATATATAATATCAATCATTGTTTTTTGTACCTAACGCCATTTATTTCGTAGCAGGTACCACAAATTGTTAAATTAGAGTTTATATTTAGCTTGTCACGACGTAATGAAAACATAATAAATGAAGTGTCTAATCAAATTAGTTTATACTTTATGTCTTTTGTACATATTGATCGATTTATGATTCACGTCAATAGTGCTTTACTAGGCTTTAGATTCCGGTTTATTTACGTACATAAAAATTATGCATAAACAATATATTTACATTTTTTTTAACATCTGTTAACACCGGTTTGTGGGCTCGAAGAAATGAAATATTAAATATCTCCATTTCTTCGCTCGGGGCAAAGCGCGGCGTTGAGTTCTGCCACTCAACACGCAATGCCTCTAGAATTCGGGAGAAAGTGGGGAACAGAGTTAACACTAGGTTCCCTCTGCCAACCCTGCCGTGTGCGGTATACAGCGTGAAGCTGATTAGTTAATCTAAATTTACATAAATTGTAAAATAGTAAGTACTAATATTTAATAGAACCCTATAATTACAATTTAGGTTTAGGTCACGTTTGGTCTATTTCCGACTTATTTAAAGATTACGTGGTAGGCTGTTGAACAGGTTCGTAACAAGGCACGGGCGTATACAAGGTAGTAGAGAAATTGAGAAATTGAAATATGTGATTTCCAAATTTAAGATTTATCTATGATTTGATACGACAAATGCAATTTTACAAGCAAAATTTACTTTAAAATACTGGTAATTAAAAATTGTATTTAAAATTACGGTAAAGATAGATTTATTTATATGGGAGATTGTTAAATGTAAAGTTGTTTAAATTATATTTTAGATATGTTTTATTATCTCACTCCTTATATACATATATATAATATCTTTTATTTGTATTCAAAAGCATGCTGCCTGAGGATATACTGAACTGACTAATAGTGTAGCATATTTAGTGAAAGGGAATTGTATTTAGTAACATTACTGATTGATTTGTTATTATATGACATTTAAGAATTTACATACCTACCTAACTTACACATTAAGTTATTTTTCTTATTATAAACTATATATTTATGTACTGAAAAAGTTATACTTTTTTTTGTATTTATTATAAGATAAGTTAATATATTTTTTTTACACTGTATCCCGCACATAGCAGCGTGCGCAAATCGAACCTGGGTACCTCGTGTTAAGACTTTCACTTTCCGTCAAATAAATGAGATCTATATTCGATTTGGTCTAAAATGTATAATAATTTAATTTCATTGTATGAATTGACAAGAATTAAAATAATAATAATATCTTTCTATATACATATAATAATAAATATTTATAAATAAAAAAAAATAACGATACATCAACAGTTTAGATGTAGAATTTTTTTTCATTTCACGATATTTATATATACTGTATGACATATGACGCAGTTACGCATAGGTTCCAACAACGTAAACAGTTACTACTACAAAAATACTACTAATTAAAAATAATACTAAATTGCCGCCAATACCTGCGACAAGATTTTGGAATGAGGCGTGTGCGCCGGAGTCCCTTTGATAATTTTATTATTTTGTTAGAAAAAAATCATTTTTTCTTTTTTGGCAAAATCTCTTTGGTTATAATTGTATTAGGTTTTTAAAGAGTTGTTAAAAAAATGTGTTAAAAAATTCTCTATAAAACCATTTTTTATTGATAATAGTGTCACTACAACATGATATGCAAATAGCATTACAATATCATGTGATTAAATTGAGTCAAAATGAATTTTGTGTGCAATACTTATCGATGTAAATAACAGGCTGCTGAAGTTTCGACAGTGAATGTAAAAGATTTATCAATTAGATTCATTTTCGCAACTCAAATATATTAAATGTGTTTTTAAATGTACCTTTCTCAAAGTCATTGTCTAGCCACTACTTGTATAAAAATATTTAAGTAGATGCATAATAAATAAGATTTATGTTTTTTTATCTTTATTCGTGGATTTTTATTCGTAATTTTATTTTTCAGCTTCACGCTGTATCCCGCACGTAGCAGGGTAGGCATTGGGAGGCTAGTGTTAAGAAACTCCGCTCCCTACTTTTCGCCGATTTCTGGAGGCATTGCGTGTGGAGTGGCGGAACTCAACACTGTGCTTTCCCTCGAACCATAGCGAAGAATGGATAATATTAAATATTTCATTTCCTCGAATGAGAATTGAACCTAAAACCCGCTCGCTTGTGACTCTGCGCCTCGCCTGGCCTCGACATTCTTGTGATGAATTTTATAACAGCTTTATACTTAAAAAAGTAATGGCGTATTTATATATATTTTTTTAATAAGTTAGATATTGCTTAGGAAAGTAATAGAAATTTTAAAATATATTTATTCATTTATTGAGTATAAAAAAATTCGATCACAGCAAGTAAAAATATCTTGTGAGTTTTTGGCATCATTGATTGTTTTTGATTTTAGTAATGGTGATACTGGGCAGAGTAGACGTGATGACTAGGTCCGGAGTTCTGAACTACCGCGTTGAAACTGCAAAATATGTAATGTTTATAAATATAATTTAGAGATATATTTTATAGAGGCTGGCCGTGGCGTAGGGGCATAAGTGTGTGACTCAACGCATCTAGTTGTAGGTGCGATTCGCACTCGAGAGAATGAAATATTTATTTAAATAATGTCTTAACAACTAGGTGATTTTAACAACCCTATAACACCCGGAATACAGCGTGAACCTGATTTATATAAATATATATTATATTATCTAAGCTTGGGCAGACTTTAGAAAGCGTTACCTTATAATATAATTTATAAGCATTTGAAATATGAATATTAAAAGCATAAAATAAAAAGTACTTTGGCGACTTAGTGTAAAAAGAATCTGAAAACATTTAAATCTAGATCACACTTTTTAGGTCATGTATTTTATATATCATAACGCAGTAGAGACCGGTGGACTTTAGTGAATCACAAAGACGTCGAAACTCGTTTGAACCAACTAGTCAGCAACTGACACTTGTTTGCCAGGTATTATAATAGTAAATATGGAGGTCGATTGAGGTTATTACTCGTACAATGAAGCTCAAAAATACCGGTTAGACTACCATGTGTGTTTATATGTGACGCGTCATGTTACGTATCTTTTAAGCTTCCTGAGAAACCAATATTAAAAATCGGCAAGTTATGTAAATTTATAAATTTTATATTAAAGAAAAAATAAAGAAATGAAAGTTTAAAATAGAGTGTCTATTAGAAAATAAAGTTTTTTCTTCTCGAATGGACTTTATTGCTGTTAATCCAGGTCCATTGGTCTTGACTGCGTCACTGGACGAAGAGGGGCGAGTGTAGCTGGTCTCTGAAGAAAAAGTGCAAGCTTTGATGGATGCCATCCGTACTCTAATCAGGGGGGAGTTTAACCGTTTCGCCCCGTCGCGCCAAGGCACGGACGTGCCGTGAGATAGGACTGGCCTCGCCGCCTCTTACGACGGCGGAGAGTGTGACGTGAGACTGAGGAGTAAATCCAGCCTATCTATTGAGCGTTTGCGATTGTGATTGTGTCGTCGGGATCTAGAAAGCGGGTATGGGTGAGGAACGTATTTCGACGCTTTGATAACGAGGGGTTGGAATGAGAATCGGCACGCTCGTAGAAGCGCTTAGCTAGGCGCTTACAGTATTCCTTTAATGACTCTAATTCAAAATCTTTGTATAGGTCAACGTTGTGTACGTACCATGGGCATCTGTATGTCATGCGGAGGAGAAAATAAAGTATGTGTATCTTACCCATTATGGTCATCGGCGGAGTAAGATACTTTTCTGAAGGAGCCATCAGGTTGGAGTAAAGAATATTCGCCTTTAACAACATCTCCGTCACGGGCTTCGTGTTGAGCTTTGTGATCACCAGTGTGGGGATCTTCCACGGAGTACGAGTACTGGTACTTGGGATGAGACTGTAATATAATTAAGATGTATGACACAAAATATGGTGGCGAGTACCATATGGAATGGTAAATAAGTTACTGAATATGTATAATAAGATAGCATAAGAAACATAAAAATAGCATTAAATAAATGTAATATATTATATATAATGTTTCTTTATTCATTATTATTAGAGTAGATGTCTTACTCACGTAGTAATCTTTGGCAGCGTAGCGGCTGGCATAGCCATGGTTACCATATTGTGTGGCGTGCGATAAAGATAATACATTAGCGTGGGATGTTGCGTGAGCGAAAGGAGCACTGCCAAGGGAGGTAGCATGAGCTAAGGTATTAGCATGGGCTAGAGGTCCACCGTAGCCTAAAGCAGTTGTTGACGCTAAAGGAGCACCATGGGCCAGTGGAGCCCCATGCGCCAGTGGAGCTATTGAAGTCAAAGGACCATTATGTACTAAAGAATTACTTGGAGCCAAAGGCGCCACTTGACTAAGAGGAAATGGTTGAGCTACAGGCGCCAAACGCCATAAAGTAGCAGCATGATTCAAGGAACCTAAGTTTGCAAGAGGAGCCACAGGAGCTAAAGGAGCTTTATGAGCAAGTTGCACTGAATGGTCTAAAGCAGCTAACGGTGCAGAATGAGAAAGAGGGGACGCATATCCTAGAGATCCCAGACCTGCAGGGTAGAGGGGATTGGCAACGTGCCCGGCAGCGTGATTCAGTGGGTTATATTGGGACCAACCACCATGGCCCAAGCCTCCAGCTTGCGCCACTGCCACTATAACACCAAAAATGAAGATCTGTAAAACAATAATGTTATGTAAAGTTTATCTGTCAGAGATAAAAAATGTATTATGTTATTTTTTTATTGTTATTATATTTTAGTGGTTTGCTTACTTTTGAAAACATTTTTTATTCGTCTTCTAATCCGTAACTGACATGTTTTTGTTAATTATTCGTGGGTTTTATAAGAATTCACATTGTTAGTCCGGTGGGGCGCCGAAAGCGCTTCGTGGTACATCCATGTTGCTGCAAGGTCGTCGCGCTTTGTCTTCAAAATTCTCTCATTACACACAAGACGCTCCAAAGAATAGTTACTTAACAGTTTTTCTGTGAACTGTATCTCATTACACTGGGCCGGTGTAGGGTGTGCTAAGGTGCGCAAGGTAAAATAACAGTTATTTTATTAGATAAGTAACTATATGTGCGAATGAGGAATAGATTTTATTGTCGTCGAGTTCACACATTTTAGGAATGTGTATAAGTAATATGGAATGATATCTACCTCATACCTGAAAAGACAGATTGCGATAATTGGTCCCTGTGAATGTGAACTAGATAGTGTTAATGTTATAAATATTATCATTAACTTTTATAGCTCTGCTTGGTATGCCACTTATTTTATTAAGCATTTATTCAGAAACAGTGTTTAAATTAAATGAGAAAGAGAAATTTGCATTATGTTGTACGAACTTGATATTGATTTTTTTTTAAATGTAAAACACTATTATGGCTATATTATCTTTTACTATAAAAGTAAAAAAAAATTGCGTCCGGTACCGTATCATATATTCTACTTCCGGTAAACTACAACGCTTTAGGTCCCCAGTGCATGTACTAGTATGTATGTAATAAATAATTAACTGAGCTTGACTATCACTTAATAGGGTTAATATCCGGATAGATCCGGACGTTAATGGCGAGAACTCTTCACTATAATTTTAATTAAAACGATAAGTAACGCTCAAATAAGACGAGAAACACTGAAGAGACATGATAATATGTAAATGCCAATTTATAAATAAAAAAAATATAAGCAAAAATAATTCACATAATGAAGCCAGCTGTGGCGTAGGGGCACAAATATGCGAGGGTAAACGGGACAGGTTGTGGGTTCGATTCCCACTCGTTCTACTAACGAGGCAAAACGCGACGTTAAATTCAACCAGTCAACACGAATGCCTCAAGCATGAAGCTAAAAAAAACAAAAAAAAATTAGGACTATCTGCATCAGGCAGCTAGCTATTCTCCAAAATACTTTTAACATTAGGCAACTATTCGCAACTACCCTTCCTTCAGAAGCTCTAATAAAATGAGATTACTCAAAACCATTAATCCTTATGTTCACAAACAGGCTGACACAATAGATAAAAGATCTAGGTACGTATATATATATATATATATATAAACGTACCTATATGCTATATGTTGTATATACTTAATAAATACATCCTTTTTCCTTAAAACTATCCAGGTTACAACCTATATGTTTCATGATTTGTATGATTTCATGATTTCATGATAGATATAGGGATAATTGGGTAACTGAATTCTGTTTAATTAATCTCACGCCTCACTTTTACGTCATGGCACATAAAGCTTGAGTTAATAGTTTCTTAATTATTATCTTTGCTAATTATCTCTTGGTCAAGAACATCTCAGCTATTTGCCTACTTCCAGACACATTACTTAAATTGGTAAAGGATATGAAATACAATCTGCCAATTAATGAAAACCATATTAAATTCCGATATAATTAGTAATCCGACTATAGTTTAAAAGATTTAAGCGCAAAAGACTGGAATAAGATTTTATATGGCACTTAAGAATATTCTTATCTTTTATCCTCACATCTTTTTTGTCAGTGACGCTTTTTTTAATTTTTAAAATTTTATAATATACTGATAATTAAAAGGTTTTAAGGTTATAAACGCACTTGGCCCTAATAGTATAACTGTTCGTGACGGAATTGCGTGAAAGCCTTCACGATTTACGATATTACGCACATAAAAGATTTATACAGTATTGTTGTTGATTAATAAAACTTGCTTAGGAAAATTGTTAGTTATAAACAATTCGTAAGGTTTGATTTTTTTTCAAGTATAGTAAATTCTAGTATCTTTTTTGTGTCAAAATTATATAAAATTGTAATTGAAGTGTAAAATTCCTGTTCGATTGAAATTTATATACGAAGTGAACTATAAATAATAACGTGGATTACGATTAATTGAAGTAATCTCTTCAGGATTATTAACACAAGAACTGATGAACTACTTCATTTCGTAAATTGTATTTTTAATTTTAATTTAAAATTTTGTATAATTTTTTACTGCATATATAATATATATTGAAAACAGAAAGCTTGTAATATTCAAAGTGTTTCAAAACCATTTTGTCGAGCTAATTTATAAATTCAATGTAATCATTGTTCTCGAGCGGTCATCGGACCCACAATCAGTAAAATTGACTTGAAGTTTAGAAGGTTCTGATCTTATATACATATTAATATATAAATTATTACAAATTTCTTCAAAAATAATTGCTGAAACCTTGGTGAAAAATTTGTTGAGATTCAATATATATTTTTTTCAGCTTCACGCTGTATCCCGCATACAGCAGGGTAAGCAGAGGGAACCTCGGTGTTAAGACACTCCGTTCCCCACTTTCTGCCGAATTCTGGAGACATTGCGTGTTGAGTGGCAGAACTCAACGCCGCGATTTGCCTCGACAGTAGAGCGAAGAAAAATGGAAATATAAACGTAAAGAAATATTTCACTTCCTCGAGTGGGAATCGAACCCACAATAGTCGCGTTTACGGGCGGCACCCTTGTGCCACTGCGCCACGACGGCCTCGTTCAATATCGTTAAATGATTGATATCGATTTCGGCCGTGAGTTTTTATAGTCGGTATCAAACAGTGCAATTACATTAGTCCACGCTCATGTGCACCTCGTGGTAACAATAGTAATAATATGAAGGTCACAAAAATAATTAGAAAATAACTGTTACATATTGTGTTAAAGAGTATTGTAAGTCTTCTACAGTACAGCAGGTACAGTTCAAAATATGCGCAAAGAGGTTTTCAGATTTGATACTTTAGTGTTGTAGATGAATAAAAGTTGTGGTGGTTTTTAAAATATTTATATGGCAATACTTTATTTGTTAATTTAGGTTGGTAGGGTTGCCACTACTGTCGAGTGTGTATTTTGCACTTGCACTCGCTTCAACTTCACTATGGTCACTGTGTTTTTGGATTATATTGTGTGGATGTTTTTCACAGGAAATTTTCTCACTCCGTAGCAAATAATTAAGAAGCAAACTGAGAAACCGATATACGATACCGAACGACCGATGTTTGCGATATATTAAATGAACTAATTAATGACTTTCATAAGTTTGTTGTAAATAACAGTAGTTACTACTACGCCAAGTTATTTTCTTTCTTTTCTTTAGTGTATTTTTATGGAATTTTTTTTATACTTATGTACATTTAATGTAATGCACGTGGATCATAAAAATGAAACCAAATATGGATATCATAAGTATATATTGTAAATAAGTTTAATTAAAATCATTCGAAAATTGTGAAAGCATAAGCTTACGTCTTTGTTTATAACAATTAAGGTGATTTTGTCTTGTCTTTTGTAATCTCTTACCTTGATAAATGCAAACTCATTTTCACCGTTTACAATTAAATGTGTAGAAACTATTAAGTATTTTTTTCTTTTAAGGCTTAAATAATATTTTAGTAACTGACCCATGTTCTACATTTGTGTGCCCCACTTGTCCTCTTTGCTGGTGTTATATGATATAAAAACCACTGTTAGAGTGGTATTGGCATCAATCACTCACTAGCATTGTCCATTTCAACAGTCAAAATGTTCGCTAAAGTGAGTGCGATAAATATTTAATATTAGTCACCAGAAATAATATTATAATTTGAGTTTTTACTTTTCGTAATTGAAGAACATTAACAAATTTTTCAAATACTCACGAATAAAATATTTCATCCTCTTTTCTATAATAAATTTAATTTTCTATTTGGGAAATACTTAAAAATATTTTTTTATCAACAGGTTGCAATTTTTGGAATCTTCCTGGCTGCGGCCAACGCTGGTCTCCTCCACGGACATGGCCATGCTGTTTCATCTCAAAGCATCGTTCGTCACGATGAAGGACATATCGCCCCCTTGGCTTATGCCGCACCTTTAATTCACGCCGCCCCACTGGCATATGCTTCAGCCGTCTACGCCCCTGCTGCTTATGCAGGACATGATGAATATGTAGGTTGAGCCTCCGTATCCCATTTTCCGACGAGTTTTGGAGGTATTGCGTGTTGAACTCAATGTTGCGCTTTCCCTCGACACCAGAGCGAAGAAATGAAAATGTAAATATAAATAAATATTTCGTTTTTTTGATTGGTGGTCGCACTCACAACCAATCGATTTTACAAATTTTGTGCCCCTGTGCCACAACTGGCCTCATTTTATTATTTATTCGAGTAATATCACCGATAGTTTATATATTAGTGCTTTTTTTTGTTATTTTAATTATTAGTTAATAATTGTGGTATTTATTAGTTAATAAATACCACAATTATTAACTGTATAGTTAACAGTTAATAATTGTGGTATTTTTAGGCTCATCCCAAATACGACTTCGCGTACTCAGTAGCCGACCCCCACACCGGCGACCACAAGTCCCAGCACGAGAGCCGCGACGGTGACGCCGTCCATGGATACTACTCTCTGGTCCAGCCCGACGGTTCCGTACGCAAAGTGGAATACTCAGCCGATGATCACAGCGGGTGAGTCTTGTATAATTATTTTTACGATTTAGAACTTATTTAACTAATGCGTCAAAAATTATCAACTTGTAAGTTATAATATTATTGTTTTTAATCCGAATAGGTAATATTTTTATAAGAAAGTTTATGTTTTACTAGAAATTAATCGCTAGCATTTAAAATAATAACTTATTAAAAATATGACTTTATTTATAGATTCAACGCCGTCGTGCACAATTCTGCTCCTTCAGTTCATCATCAGCCAGCTTACTACCATCACTACTGATTCAAATAAAAGCCAAAAATTTGTGTGTAAAATGAAAAGACCGAACTATTTATTAAATGTTAACATAAACTGATTTTGTCTCTTAATTCTTATACAATTCCAATTAACACAAAATTACTGACTAATAGGATTGTAGCTTAAAATTTTATATAAATTGGATACTACATAGTGTTAAAATGCTTGAGCGAGATTTAAACTTGACACATTAATTATATTAGGGCTAATAACTAAATAATTTTTGAACTTTAAAGCCATTTTGAAACTTTTGTAAAATGAAATTGTAGAAGGTATTTGAGTTGAAAATTTAATTCAGTTAGTCATTCTTTAAAAACAATAATGAATTTAAAATGAGGGTCTCAAAAAGGGTCCAAAAATGTTCATAAATTTTTAATACTTAGAATATATTTACAAAAAAATGATAATTTGGGGAGTTTAGGAGTAGCAATAGAGCCCAAATCGATAAAAAAATGTCTGTCTGTTTATTTGTCTGTATGTACGTGCTACTTTCCGGCACTACTGGACGGATTTGAATGAATTTTTTTTGTTGTATAGGTAGATAAAATCTAGGTAACATTTAGGCTATAGTTTCTTTTGAAAATCTGGATACCTGATGACCTTAATAGCCTGTCTAAACTATAACATATATAAATATGTATGTAACTGCCTTGGGGGAAATTTAACATGACAAGCAATTTCCACCCACGTAACAAAAATGAAGGTCTGGAGTACCTGACGTGGAACCCCAGCAGCCCATCTAATATCTGAGAGATATAAATATTTATATATCTTAGATATTAAATGGTTCTGTTATATTGATCAACTTTTATTAAGACGCTATATAGCGTGTAGCTCCAATATTTACCCACTTTTACACGAGTTCGCTAACAGTATAATAAATAATTAATTAGCATTACGTATCAATGCTCTAATATCTAATAATGTATATTATTGTAAATATATATTATTGTAAATATTAAGTATAGACATTGGTAAAATTTTTTAATTCAAAACAATCAAAAATCCTTATAGAAATCACAATAATGTCATAAAAACATATTATCGTTGTCATATCGTTGTCATTATCGTTGTCAGTCAATTCCGTGTATTAAATGAATAATCATGTAGTGCGAAACGCGGACGAAGCCGTGGGCGGGCCGTTAGTATTAAATAAAAACAAGTGCGAGTCGGAATCGCGCACCGTTGGTACCAAGTTTTTAATTGTAGGTTAACGAGAAATTACTCACTGTTAGCTCTAGTGGCTGTTACAGCGACATCGATTGGGTAGAGAAGAAAGTACCCTGTACTTTCTTCTCTACCTGAGAAATTAAGAGGACGATGTGGCTACTTGAGAGCATGTCGTTGGCAGCAAGTCTTACGTCTTACATCTTGGCCTCTTAGAAACCATCTTGGACGATCTGACCGCTTAGACATACGTTGAAATACGTTCTCATACGTTTCTTACAAGTTATTTTTGTTGATAGCATCTTTTTAGGGTTTTTATAAAATTTCCACTACCCAAAGATGATTGCTTAGAATTATCGTTTTGCAAGAGAGTACACTATTAGGACTTTTAACATTTTAAAAATGCTTTGCGCTGTTGGGCAGTCATATCCACGTCCATTGGTTGGCTGGAAGAGATTTCTTATAGAATAATCTATTGTTAACTCATTTTTTAATTTTGCATTAAATTAATGTTTTTTTTTAAAGTGAAATAAATAAAATATTTGTCTATGATATACCAATAAATATAAGCGGACGAAGCCGCGACGGTTCACTAGAATTTTAATAATTTCAGGAGAAAGAAACTTGGCTTTCTTCAATGTCCTAATTCAATCGAAAATCACAATTATGAAAATTTTATATAGAGCAATTATTTAAAATAGATTTAATACTTACAATTATTTATAAAATTGACATTGTAATTTTATTGACGTAAAAAATTTAACTATTTTATGTATCGAGCCTCGACTAACAATAATTAGAGCATGACGTAATTTGAGGAACTCCTTGGATTCTTTTGTTGTTTAGATTTATTTATTTTTATGCATTAATAATTTGCCGTGTTAATAAATATAAGGGATAATCCCTTAACGCCATTGGAAATAATGAAAAAATATGGTTTGGTGTTTAAGATTTAATAAATTACTTATATATTATTTTGTATGATTGAATAAAAAATATATAAAAATAATATTATTTTAAATCAGTAGTGACCAGCGTAGGCAGGTTGCTGGTGGATTGAGGGTGCGGAGTTGTGGACTACTGCGTTAAATCTGAAATTGTATAAAAATATATATTAGTATTAAAAAAATTAAAAGGTAGTAAAACATCAAAGGAAAAAATGTGGTTCTGGTCATCAAAACTTATTTCACAAAAATAATAAAACAGAGTATTACCCATTGTGATCATCAGCAGAGTATTCAACTTTGCGTACGGAACCGTCGGGCTGGACCAGAGAGTAGTATCCATGGACTGCGTCACCGTCGCGGCTCTCGTGCTGGGACTTGTGGTCACCGGTGTGGGGGTCGGCTACTGAGTACGCGAAGTCGTATTTTGGATAGGCCTGTGGAAAATGGTAATATTTTTCAAAGGTCATCTTGGATAGTCTTATAGTGGACCAAGAACTAAGTGTTATAAACTTCAATATTCTTGCTTTATATAAGAAAAATATATATTTTTTAATTTAAAGTAAAATAATCAAATTCCAATTATTAACGATGCGAATAAGTTTGGTACGATAATATTTTTGAATATTTATTTATCATAATTTTGAATTCTCCGGTACTCTTCAAATTGGTGGTTAAATTTCATTTATTATGTATAGACACTTACATGTTCATCGTGACCTTCATAATGTCCAGCATAGGCAAGAGGGGCGGCGTAAGCTGCAGGAGCGGCATAGTGGGCCAGAGGAGCTGCTTGCACCAAGGGTACGGCATAGTGAGCTGGTGCCGCGATGTGTCCGAGAGCCAAACCCTCGTCATGGCGAACTATGCTTTGTGAAGACACTGCATGTTCATGGCCGGGGTAGTAGCCAGCGTTGGCTGCTGCGAGGAGGGCTCCGAATGCTACGAGCTACGAATTTTACAATTATTTTATTATATTTTAACATACTCCAAATATATAACGTTTATTTGATAAATTTTCTTGTATTAAACACTAAATGCAATTTTAGTGTCTATTGCATTTATTGACTTGCGGTTGATTTTATATTGTTCTCACGGAGCTAATCTACATGCACCGATAAAGAATTGAATTACACACAAATTGTGTTAGCACTCACTTTGCTGAACATTTTGGTCTTGTTTTCTCGGGTTCTGGTCAGTGATTGATATCAGAACGAGCTGACCGTGAGTTTTTATATGATTAAGCAGTCAATAAGAATAAGTGGGGTAGAAGCAGACCATGCATAGCGGTCTATTGTAATAATGTATAAGGTCACCCAAAGAGCCCCATTATAGAATCAATATCGATTCGTGTCATGGTACATGAATTTGACAGTGTCGACCACGCACGTTCAACATTGCACGCGAAGCGGCGTAAAAAGCTGTCAAAGTCGGGTCACTCGTTATGTAAAGTGTGTAATAATATAGTTGCGATTTTCTCGGTGATAAGTTTTCATATTTGTTACATTTTTGGGTTATATAATTTCTATTTTGTGGACGGTCATCACATTATATATATTATTTTGTTATGTATAGTGAAAGCTTTGAAATCAATTAACGTTTAATCCTTCATAATATATCCGTACGACATCTTATCTTATATACAAGAGCAAATATATTTAGTCTGTACATTTAGTATTTTTGACTGAAATGGATAGAGGGACATTTAAGACACCGGATGAGTAAAAGAACACAGAAATATATATTTTTAAAGTTCTTGTCTGTCTGTTTGTATGATCACGTTTATCTCCGAAACTTTAAACTTTTAACTTAACTTTAACTTAAAACTTTCACCAATTGCTTTGTTTTAACTCAGCAAAATATTTAAAGTTTAAAGTTCAAGTATCAGTTAAGTTTTAAAGAATGAGGTAGCACTTCACGATCGAGGCCGTGGTAGCGCAGTGGTATAATTATGTGATTGTAATCACGACAGTTGTGGGCTTGATCCCACTCGGGGGAATGAACTATTTATTATTTTCATTTCGTTAGTTTGTGGAAAAGGTCCTAACTAATTATTCTTATGCCATAACATCCATATCCATAATATCCATATGCCATAACAATAAATTTTACCAATTTTTGCTTGAGTTATTTAAAATACCTGGAAAAGTCAGTGAAGTCAGTCTCAGCTTTTTCCACATTGTTTTTTTTTCTTAATAAAAGTACCTATGTACCTACTGGACTATCCCTGACCATTTAAAAAAAAATTGATATCTTAATATAGTTTATTTAAGAATTCATAGTCATAATATACCTTACACTAGGCATAATATTTTTTTTGTTATCGTTCATTTAGATATGGCGCGGCCCTTAATACCTCCACCAAGCAACATTGCCTTGAAATAGTTAAAAATTGAAGCAAGAAGCAAAGGTATTTTTTGAGCTCTTTTTATCTGCTCGTAAAGAGCGAGGGCCACAATTAGTAATATAAGTATTTTAGTTTTCAGTTTCACGCAGTATCCCTCATATAGTACAGTATGCAAAAGGAACCTAGCGTCAAGACACGCCATTATCTACTTTCCATAGAAATCTCGAGGCATTCTGTGTAGAGTGGAGGAATCCAACGCCGCGCTTTGCCTTGTTACCAGATCAAGAAAATAAAAATATTATATAATGCGATTCCCGAGCGGGAATCGAACCCAAAACCGTCACATTTACATGCAAATACCTCTGCCAATTTAAAAATATAATTTTCAGTGTTACCAAATTTAATTAATGTATGAATGTATGTATGTAATTGTTTCAAATAATTTCAAAATACAAATACGCACTTACGTACATACTTTGCATTATAAAAGATACAATCACTTTATAAATATTGCAAGAACTAGATATGAAATGTTGACACCTGCTGTATACGAGACAAGTTGATGAAATGCCAATGTAAACCTTTTAGTGTTTTTACATACTGTAATTAGATATAATTTATCAATCATTAATAGCCAACTGTCGTTACGAGATTACTTCTTGCGGATGCTAATGTTGCTAGTCTGATCTTTCAGTTGAGATTCCTTTGGAGTAAGAGTTCATAGGATAGGTATCTAATTTAAATATTTTGTTGTAATTCGTTTATAATTAATAAGTATAAGAAATGTAGTGTACGCAGATTTAGTTAAAAAATCGTAGGTAGTGATAATAATATTGTAGGAATATGAAGTACATTAATACGTAGGCCAGTTGTGGTGCAGAAGCACAAGCGTGCACCTGTAAACGCGGTCGGTTGTGGGTTTGATTCCTATTAAAGGAATTTAAATATTTAATATTTTAATTTCTTGGCTCTGGTTACAAGGCAAAGTGCGACGTTGAGTTCCGCCACTCAACACCCAATGCCTCTACAAGTCGACGAAAAGAGAGGAACTATCTAAATAGTAGTAGATATAAATAGTAGTAGATAGTGTGATAGAGCCTTAGAGAAAACGGAACCTACAACTACTACGAGGCATTATAAGTTACTTGAGAGATTTATGAGTTTACACGATAATTTGATGTAAACAGATAAGTTTCTACACTGTTTCGAAATTTTCACATATATACCGTAAACGTAAATAATTATGTATAAAGTTTATGCAATTTGCGGTCATCGTTAAATTTAACGTGCTAACGTTACTCTACTACGAATATTTGTATAAATACAATAATTAACAGAAATTTATTATGTTATGGCAATTAAATGCCCGTTCTAAATGATTCTGTATTTTAAAACTATCAGATTCTTCAGCTACACCTGTATTCTTTGTTTAATTATAATCGGTAGAGAGAATATAGTGGCTTGACACTCTGTTCTTCATTTTCTGTTCAAATTTGTGACAAAATCATCGCGCTTCCTTTTAGATGTTTATTCCTTGGCAGCACGAAGGTTTACCATGGGACTTATGAAACGATTAGAATGGGCAATATCTTATTTTAATTATTGTGATATTATTAAAGTATTAAAGTGTTAATATTTTCTATGTCAGAAGAAAAATGCGTGTTGGATGAAAGGTTTCGTTGAGTAAAATACATGACATACCTAGGTACTTTCTGCTTGCATTGATATTATATATTATACATGAGAAATGTCTAACGTATTAATATGATTTTTTTAGCTTCATGGTTTGTCCTTAGCGGGGTAGCCAGAGAGAACAGAACGACGAACGCTACAATATCGGCTTCTTTTTCCCCTCTTGCTTCGGTCTATATGGTCCTCATACTTTTTACGGAACTTTGCTCCAGTATCATCGAGCACATGAAGCACGTTCCTTTTTATTCTCACCGTGACAACCTTGAGAGTGCCGGCCATTCTGTGTAAATTGGTTTTGCGAATATTTTTGTATAAATATCTGGTAAGGTATAAATAACTTGTAAGAATCTAACACAAACTTTAAATTTAAAAATTATAAGAAGAAATATGTAAAAAAAACTTCGAAATTGTTAAAAAAATATTATCATAAAATTTATTATTATAAAATATTATAGAAATAATTATTTGGTATCTTGTTCTAGTGCGTTATTTCTTCTATATTACTTTCTTTGCATATATAAAAATATAATACTGTAAGTATTGTAATAAGGGAGCTATAAATAATATTCAATATTTATATTTTCCACAATTTAATAACACTCACTCATATTTACAAAAGTATATAATAAATAATAATCACATTTCATTCATGAGAGGTATTCACAGATTAACAAAGTTAGTAATGGTAGGCGGGGGCGGCTGCGTGCACCTGGGGGGCTGAGTTGTGGACAACCGCGTTGAAACTGTAAACAAAAAATAATATTAAGAAAAAAAATGATAGTCACTTAAATATATGATAAGGTGGTCATCTGAATCTTGAAGAGATTTTTTTATGCAGTCGTTTGAAGTGATTTCTAAAAATATACTAAAGATATTGCCTATGGATGCATTTTTAAATAAATTGTAATTTCCTATTTTCTTATAAGTTTTGACCTTATATACTAATTAAATTATAATAATAAATTACCCATTGTGGTCATCAGCAGAGTATTCAACTTTGCGTACGGAACCGTCGGGCTGGACCAGAGAGTAGTATCCGTGGACGGCGTCACCGTCGCGGCTCTCGTGCTGGGACTTGTGGTCACCGGTGTGGGGGTCGGCTACTGAGTACGCGAAGTCGTATTTGGGATGAGCCTGGAAAATTAAATGAATATATTTATTCATACAAATTTATCATATGAATTTCTCGAAATTCTTTGTTTGTTTTTTTCGTTATCCTGATCTATTATTATAAAGTGTAAAATTATTAATTATATGTTACTATTGTGACTTAACATCCAATATGTTCACAGTAACTTACGTATTCATCATGTTCGTAGTGGGCAGCAGGTGCGGCGTATGCAACAGGAGCGTAGGCAATGGGGGCATGAGCTATCGGAGCAGCGTACGCAAGGGGGGCAGCATAGTGGCCCTCATCGTGACGAATGATGCTTTGGGAGGAGACGGCGGGAGCGTGTCCATGGAGAAGCCCACCGCTGGCCACAGCAATGATGGCGCCGAAAGCTACGATCTGTTAAAAATATTTTATTATTCAATAATTTTGAAATATTAAAAAAAATGATTTTCTTTTAATATATTTCTTTTAAGTTTCCTATAACTCACTTTGCTGAACATTGTGTGTGTTTGGTTGAACAATTGGTAAATGATTGATGTCAATGGTCCAACGGAATGGTTTTATACAACGAAACAGCGTGTGGCCGGCAGGGTGGGGCGACGTGCGCCGACGCCTTGACTCTGCAACTGGCACCACTCTCAAGGTCAATCTGACACTAATAACAAAGCATTAATCATTGCGTTCACACTAGTAATGCTCTTTATTGTTGTTATGGCATTTTTGATATGCCTATTTTATTTATGTTTATAATAATATAAACTCGGTAATATATTTAATGTGACCTATACACTTTTCTTCTTTTCATTTTTCCTTTTTTTTGTCTCGTTTAGTAGATCAGATAGATGGACTTGTTAGTTTTTTCAAAACTCTCTGTTCTCCGTTTCTTCTTATCATAGTCGGAAATGAAAACATGTTATATATGTATATTTATTTCTTGGTAGCATTCAAACCCGGAACTATCGCGTTTACATTTAGACGCCGCGCTTTAACACTACGCTCCACGGATTAACTTTCATTTGTTATGATAAAATTTTAAATTTCTCGTTTAATTTTTTTTTTGGGAGAGGACAAGGCAAAATAGCGTTCGGGTCACCTGATGGTAAGTGATCACCGCCGCCCACGACCCCATGTAACACCAGAGGAGCTACAGGTGCGTTGCCGGCCTTTAAGGTGGGGGACTCCACCTTAAAGGCCGTCTTCCTTCTGCCTTGACTGCCTTGTCCTCTCCCATAAAAAAAAAGGTGGAGGAAGTTGGGCGCCGGGGCCCGGCATTACCTAATGCGAAACGCAGTGGCAAGAGCAACTACTTCACGCCGGTTTTAAATGCCGGGGGTGGTATTAATCCGGTCGAGTCTGCCCATGCGTGTTGCCATTACTGGCGACGTGACTCTACCACACGTAGTTTAGTCGCCTCTGACGACACCTACAGTATCAGGATGATCCTATTCTAAGCCGGGATCACACAGCAAAAAAGTTTAAATTAGTTAAGTAAGGGAGCACACATTTAATATATTTTTTTACATTTAATAATTTGTACATATATATGCATTTATTATAGAATTTGTACATTTGTTCATGTAATTTCTAATTAGTTGTATTATGTAAGTTCATACCAAACATTCATATTGCTTACAAAATATTATACTCTATAAATGTAATATAAATTTAAGACAAACTATTTACTAAAATGAAATGAGCTTTCGCTTATCGTTGTATATCTCTGTACAGATAGTTTTTTTGGGTCAGGTTTAATAGAAAGGCTTCAAGGTACATTTCTTTGTTTACGAAATGAATTAATATACATTATCTATTCGGTTTTGTAATTGAAGGTCTTTTGTGAATTACAGTTTTAATGTTTTATTTTAGTTTTAATGTGTAATGTAAGTAAACTATTTCTTGTTAAAGTGATATAGGTTTCCATTTAGAAATAGTATTGGTATTTATATTTTTTGAGAAATGTTTAGCAATTAGTATTTATATATATATATTTCTATTTTTACGTAGGATTCATGCTTTATTGTTTATTTTCCTAAATTAATCTGTACAATAGAGCCTTAGTCATATTGTGTATATTAATCTGAAAATATGAGTCCACGCCGTACATTTTTGATTAATTAATAATTGCAATATATGGCACGGAAATATAACGAGAACGATAATAATTTCCATTACCAACAATGTTTATATTTCGCACCTTGAGATTTATTATGTGGATGGTGTAATATTAGAGCATTCCACTTGCCTTGTCTTATAAACGTCCATTCCAGTTTTGCAACTTGCAAAAGCATTACAAGAAAGTGAAACTGTCATAACTGATAACGTCGAGTGCGATGTATATACGTAATTTTGTTTACATTTGAGAGATTTTTTTTCTTTTCGTGTGATTTTTTAAGTCAAGTAAAGAGTGAGAAATAAATTAATTTATGGCTTTAACATTCATTGTCTGATTTTTTTCTGGCATCACGCCGTATCCCTCACTTAGCATGGTAGGCAAAGGGAATCCGGGAGCCTAGTGTTAAAGTTCTATGTTTTCCACTAGGATACTTTCCTTTCCAGGAAATGAAAATATGAAATATTACTTTTGCTCGAATGGGAATCGACACACCCTTTTGCGTTTACAGTCGCACTCTTATGCCCTTGCGCGACGACGGCCTTAAATATTATTTATATTTATTTATTATTTATATATTTAAACACTTTACTAAGCTTGATCATTTAAACAATTTGTTTTATAAAACATTGTATAGATTTAATATTTGATATATTTAGTTTAAAATACAGTAATTGTAGGTCTATTCAAACTCAGTGGGGAGGTAAGAGCACAATGCAGGGGGCGTTAAGCTCCACCATCGACTGCCTAATGTTAATATATAATTATATTCATGGGGATACTAAAATATAATGTCTTGACGTTCTGTTTTCTCTGCTTAAGTGAATCATGATTCCGTATTACTTATTAAAAGGACTATTTATAATAAAAAATATTAAGTTATTTTGAGCATACACGAGATATTATAAAATTTGCCGCCAGTATATATAGTCACTTTTTTATATTTTAAATATTGAAAACTGGCCTTCACATTAATTATCCTATTACACGATTCAGTTATTTCAAAGTAATTGAAACAATATTCGTAAGCGTATATTAATATTTTATTCATATATCAATTTCGTGGTACACTTACATTACAAATCGTATTACATTCCTTGGTTAACCAGATTTATATTTGGACATTTTATTGAGAATAGGGTTGATGCGATAAAATAACATTTTTCAACATGGCCCTCTAGATGAGGGAACCAGTATATATGTTAATGGAGTCACAACGCTTTGTGCCCCCTTAAGTTTAGTTTGGAGACAGTTAATTATATCATGATAAGAAATAATAGCATTTGATATTTGAGGAGCACTATCTACAACCGGGACCTGATTAATTTCTTCATCTTTCTCTTTGTCGGGACTAGCCTCATCGTTCTTTTCAGCACTTTTCTCTTCAACGATTTCTGCAACTTTCTCTTCGCTTTTTTTTTCATCTATATGTTCCACTTCAGAATGTGCTTCTTCTGAGCTTTCTTCGTTACTATGAGCAGCTTGTTCATGTGTTAGATGTTCATTTTTGATCTCGTTACATGGCGGTACCGGTTTTGGGATCTCATCATTTTCCTCAGCTTTCTCTTCTTTACGGTCTTCAGGTTCTGGTAAAATATGTCTGACCACTGCGTTGAAACTGTGAAAAATAGTTTTAATATAAAAAAAACACATACAAACTTAATAATAGTACAACTAATATAATTTTTTACTTTGACATTATTAAAAAAGGCATAATTTTTATTATAGGAATATAATTTTATTAGTAAATTGCATTATGAAGGTATTTTTTTAGATATTAAGAGTAAGTCTATTTCAATTTCTAATCTACTATAAGCGCCCAATTACGCGATACCCGTTCGAATCATCCGCGGTGTAAATGACCTCACGTCGAAAGCCATCCGGTTGAATAAACAAATATTGTCCTTGTACTGCTGACCCATCACTTTGCTCGCTCTGGGTTTTCTTATCTCCAGTGCTTTCGTCAAACACGGCGTATGCATATTGATAGCCTCTTGCGTCCTTAAATATATAAAAATATTATTTTTTTGTACTTTTTTATTATTTATTATATATTTATATACACATCAGCTTCACTTTGTATCCCGCACACAAAAGGGTAGGCAGAAGGAACCTAGTGTTAAAACAATCCTATACCATTATATTAAAAATGTGCTTAAAATACGTAATTTAGGTACTTACGTCCTTGTTTGACAATATGACAGGTACATTTGCTAGTGATGACTTATAGGCAACAATTTTAGCATTAGTCGTGGCAGGTATTTGCGCCAATCCTGAGATAGGCCCATTAGGGATGACGCAAGGAGATACACATGGAGATACCAAAGATGAAACTGAAGGAATAGATACTACAGACTCGACGGGACCAGCCGATAATTGAGCAAATTGCGGGCCAGCGAAGGAAAGGGCTGAAGGATTATAGTTTATATAGTCCACTGGACCTCCTTGTACTATTACATTTGAAAATGATGCCCCAGATATACTTCTTACGCAGCCTATGACAAAAATAAGCGCCGCCAAGTTACACTTAAAGAAAAACAAAACAACATTAATATATTAAATGGTTTAAGTCAATTGTATATTGTATTAAGAAAATAGAACTTACAAAAGGAGTCATCTTGCTGTAGATTCACGGTTGACAACTGATATTTTTTCAGATGTATGGGCCGTTTTATAAGAGATGTTTGGTTTGTACAAAAATATGTCATTCGGCAACGCCGAAACAAACCGCCAATGTCGCTAAAGAAATGAATAGCGGTGAACAATTATTATGTTAATACAGATTTAACGCAGCATCCTTCTAACTATCCTGTATTCAGAGCACGATGTATACAAAAAGCAAGTAATATGGCGTAAAAATTTGCTTTGTCCATGGCTCCGGTCAGTTCTTATCTTATGCAATTTACATATATACATTGTAAATAATACAAGTAGGTATCATATAAGATAATTTTCTCGTATTTTTTCATATTCGTCTTTAGTATTTCTTTACTAATTGTTATAAAGCTGAAGAGTTTATTTTTTTGAATGCGGTAATCAGAGGAGCTACTGGTTTGAATTGAAAAAATGTTTAATATTGGATAGTCCATTTGTAGAAAAAGGCTATATGTAGGCTGTATAAATTCACGTTAATCCTTTCGATACCATTTAATTATTTTCATTTAGCCATAGGGGTGAAGCCGCAAGTAAAAGCTAGCAACATAAAAACCCATTTAAAATATTAGTTAAATTTAAACAATACTATATAACAATAGCATGAATATTCGCATTCAAAACTCGTTTTCTCGAATATTTAACGGTTTCTTTTTAAAATTTTAATTGATGTATCGGTAAGTGTAGTCTTCAGATGTCTTCAGATGAACTGTGCTCTCATCGTAAACAAAGATATAATTTGGATATTTGTTATTTCACGTTTTAGGATTCGATATAATTTTAATATCTTATTTTTAACTATAGACATATAAATTCGAATTCAAAATTCAAAATATTCCATATCTTTGTGTCTTTGTATACGCTTATCTCAGAAACACCTAGTGTTAAAACACTTTGCTCCGCTTGTCGCAGTAACTCTACGCCGCGCTTTGCCCCGACACCAGCGTGAAGAAATGAAAATAATAAATAATTCAATAAAACATGTCGCGTTACATTCACACGCTAACGGCCTCTTCTCTATTAGAGGCCTCAACTATCATAATCATCATAATTATTATTATTTTAGCTATGAAAAGAATATAGAATTAATTTGAGCATTATTACTATAGAAAGAATTGTGTCTTAAATTTGGACAGGCGCTGGTACAAATTTGTAAATGTAATTGTTATTTTTTTAAGACCTCAGAACTAAGTAGTATGTTAAGCTCTTAAATTGAATTGCCTCGCTATAAGCACAAGGCGAATTATAATTTTAAAAACGTTTTCATTTACCGCTCTTAGAAGTTATTAGAGTAAATTTTCAAAGTTAAATAGGAGAAAAGAGAAAGAGTAGAGAGAATATCTATTAAATGCGTATGTATGTATGTGTATGTGAATATGTGTATGTGAACTTGTTTGAACGAGGTTATACCTAAATGAAACAAAATTTTTATTTTTTACTTTATTTTTACTTTCTTAATATATTCTTAACTTAATCCAAATGTAAAAAAAAATAATATAAGCCACCCCTGCCCGCAGGTGTGATTATAAACACGACATATTAAGTACTAGAGGCCCCCATGAAAAACTAGTCCACCGAGGCTTCTGTATCAATGTCATATCAGCTGCCCGCACACAGCCGTGTAGGCAGAGCGAACCTCGTGTTAAGACATTTCGTTCACAGCGAAGAAAATGGAAATAAATATTTCAATACCTTGAATGGGGTCGAACCCAAACCAATCGCGTGTGCAGTCACATTTCGTGCCTCTGCGCCATGATTGGGCTCAAAATATTAATGAATTATAATTAATTTCCCTGAGCGGGGAATAAACATAACTATCGTGTTGAAAGTCACACGCTAAGTAATTTAAGTCTCTTGGGGATTTGGAATTTGTTTGATTCTTTCTGTCCTGCTGGTAAAAACTGCGCTTGCCGTACATGGTGCAGTTTTTCCTACATAGACTCCGATCTTAATCCTAAATCTTGAAATCTCTGTGTTTTTTTATTATCATATAAATTGAAAGCTAAAGTTATAGCAATAGCAAATATGTTGAACTAAATACTTTAAATGATATAATTTATGAACCGATTTTAATACAATATACCCTAGATGTTAACGAAAGCTTGCCAGAATCCTTAATGAAAGCATTTAAATAATTCGGTTAAGCCGATTCTGAGATAAGCGATGACCAATGCACAGATGAACAGACAATTTTTTTAAATTAATTATTTCCAAGAACAGACAGACCCTTTTACTATTTTATTATAAGTATAGATTAGGTTTCCATCTTACACATTACATAGTAGGTTTCTTGCCTACCCTCCTTGTGTGCGAGATACAGCATGAAACTGATTTTACAATTTAATGGCACAATCATCACATCGAACAATCTATTGAAGAGATTGTTAATTATATATTTTTATTTTTTTTATATTTCTATTCGTTTATGCACTATGCAATTATTATAATAACTTTTCTGTTATTTATTAATAGGGCTGTGTTTTCAGAAATATATATAGCTCATTATGACGCCTTGGATATCACAGTCAAAGTTAGAGTTATATTACAGGCAAATTATACAAAATCTGAACATAAATTGTGGCCTGTTTAATGTTGTTATAAAAGCTGTAAATCCGTACATTAATTTTCTTTTGCATAAAATTGGAACAAATAACCAATCTCACAAACTTTCACACTTCTAATATATAGTAGTATAAAGCGAAAAAAACCTTAACTGGCTTATTGTCGAGAAGTATTTATAATCTTGGATCTATACTATAAAATGTATAACAGAAACAAAAAAATGTTATTAGTTTGTTCGAAGTAAATGGTACGAAAATGAAACTTTTGTTATTTGAATAATGCTTAGATTTTCTTGAATAAGTATGATTGTGACTAATGGTTAGTAGGAAATGATCGGATCATTCACCTATTTTTAAGTGTTTTTAAGCTCTTGTTATATAAAGAAATTATAATTAAATTCATATATGTATAACTACAACATCAATGAAGAACGGAGTGTATTAACACTAGGTTCCCTCTGCCTACCCTGCTGTGTGCAGGATACAGCGTGAAGAAGTTTTTTTTTAAATTTTTACAACATTAAAAAAAAATGTCTGACAATAGTAAAATTTCTGAATAAAACAATATATAATTTTCGAAAAGTTTATTTTCGCCGCAGTCTTATTTTAAAAGTTTGTTGTCGACTAAAGACTATTTATAAGTATAAAGGTACATATAATATCACATGAAGAAGGCTAAGCGCCATTTATAAAAATTAGTGGTGGAAATCGGCGTGGACTGGTGCTGTGTTGTGGACGATCGCGTTGAAACTGTCAAAGAAAATGGTATTTATTAAATAGTGCTTTCTTTTTAGAAATAATTGTAACATTATTTGAATGACTATTTGATATTCAACATAGTAATTGAATTCTTAATAATAAAATAAAATTACCCATTGTGGTCATCAGCGGTGTAGGTGACCTTGCGGAAGGAACCATCGGGCTGGAGCAGAGAGTATTCGCCCTTGACGATGTCACCGTCGCGGACTTCGTGTTGTTCCTTGTGGTCACCAGTGTGAGGGTCGGATACGGAGTAAGAGTAATCATATTTGGGATGGGCCTGAAATCAGTTTATCAGAATAAATACTCAAGTTTTTTTTTCAGCAGAGGGACCTAAAAAATCAAATGACACACTCATTAACACATCATAATCCTAAAATTTATCACAATATTCCTATTAGCATGTATTTACGCAATAGCATCTGTTATTAAGTCGAGCGTGAGAGTACAAAGCAAACAGACCATTCCGCGAATGCATCATGACAGCCATTATGTCCTAGCCGAGGTTTCACAATATCCTGGGAAACGCTTATCGGCCCTTCAGTCACGACTGGTAGGCGGTTATGTAATGTATACAACCGAATTATGAGGTACCATCGAAGTGTCTATATCATTGTTACCAACATCTGATTAGATGGTTGAGGCCGGCCATTCGTGGCACAAACTTCTCATCCTCATTCGACTAAATTAAATATTTAATATCTACAAAATTCTGTGGAATTTGCCTACACTAATTCATGCAATATACTGCATTTTACCTTTCCACTTCAGCCCAGTTAGAGCCGAAATGAAAGCTTTGTCGCTGATACAATCAAGTTTAACAATGTGTTACATGTATAGTCAAATTGTATTATTAATTTTCTTTTTTAACTTGTTTACGGGCACGGCGCACGAGTTACTGACCGCCCGAATGGCCACATCTAATTAAAACCGATCAAGTCAACTAACTGGCGTTGTTATGCTATAATATATTACTTAGACTTTAAACTGAGCGCATATCTAATTATGTTTCGAAAAGCAAGTTTGCGCGGTTACGATAATACGTTGGGGATCTATTTAGCGCGATAGTTATGTAATATTAGAAATAGGTTTGTTTCAGATACCGTATCCCGGAAACGATCGGCGAGGCGGCAAACGCTATATTATGCAATATATCAATTAGCGAGATACTATTGTATTACGCCAGCGTTATGGGAATTGCTTGTGCTCTACTTACTTATTAGGCGCTATTTGTTTGTGTACGATTTTAATTGTGTGGATATGTAAATATGGGAAAGATTACGAAATGAGTTTCGTTTTTGCGTAATTAAATTTTATTTTCTCAGAGTTATGAACGTTATTTTTCACGTTCATCTATCAAAATTAGCACCTTTATATGCTTTCTACGGTTCTTAAAATTTTTTTTGAAATATTATGGTGTAAATGTAAATGTGATAGTTAGTGGGTTCAATTCCCACCCAAAGAAATTAAATATTAAATATTTTAATTTTTTCGTTCTGTTGTCGAGGCAAAGCGCGGCGTTGAATTCAACATGCAACGTCTCCAGAATATCGATGGAAAGTGGAGAACGGAATTGTTTTAATGAGAACGGAGTGTCTCAACACTAGGTTCCCAGGTCCCCACTTATAATTTATAACGCTTACGTGATAGTCGACGTGTTCGTCCTGGGCCTCGTAGTGAGACAGCTGAGCTACAGGCGCGTACGCGACCGCCTCGTGCCCATAGCTCTCACCACCATACCCGTGCAGAACACCGGCGGCTGCTACCGCCACTACGGACAGGATAACTGCGGCCTGGAACAAAATACATTATGAATTTTTATTAACTACTTAATTAAAAACCTAATAAGAATTTAGTATTATTTGTTGATTAAAACTTTTTATTAGTTTAATGATTTTTTATTTAGAAAAAAAATGACATGAATATTATTTCATTTATGTTACAGAAATAAAATAATATAAAAACTGTATGGTATTAATGGATGTCTCAAAATGCGTTCATTTGTCTCAGTTAGTATTTAATGAACATGTAGTTCGGTTTAGGTGACTTGCTTCAATCCTTTCTAAACTAGACGCGAACCAGGATAATGACACAAACACTTACTTTAGCGATCATTGCTTTGGATTTAGGTTTGCTTCGTTTCACCGACCACACACAACTGATAGAGACGGTCGGCACCACCGACTTTTATATTGGTTCACCACCGAGATGCGATGCCGTACGCGGCGTCTACGCAAGAAAACGGTAGTTTGATAATAATATAGTAATTACGTAAAATTATGTAGCGCATTATAGTTCAAGGTGAATAATTCATTATTATATATAGAGCATTGAAGATAGTTAAGAAAAATATGCACTGACATCCTCAATAGTTAACAGTTTCGGTATATTCAAATTAAGCCTCTTTATTTTAATATTAAGTTTTAATCGCTGATTGTGGTAATTTAGATTAATAATCTATCTTAAAAATGCATGTAATTTTTTTAGCATCTGTGCGACGCTGGCACAGGGAACTTAGTGTTAAAAGTCGTTCCACAATTTTCTGGCGAATTCTGGAGGCATTGTGTGTTGAGTGGCGGATCTCAACGTCGCCCTTTGCTACGCTATGGTGTCGAGACACCATAACGTAGAAAATGGTTGAGTAAATTATTGGAGTAAATAATGTTCTCTTCTAATGTAATATTTATTTATGATTACGCATATAAATGAAAACAATTTCTCTTGCAAGAGCTTAATGAAAAAATTACAAGTTTCACTAAATAATCCAACATATTTTGTGATTACGTTAAATTCGTAAAATTTATGGTTCTTATAGTTTTTATAGCAATATTTTACATATTACTTTGTGAGCTTATACGGGTCACTCTTATCTCTCTGTGTAACCTTAATTTTATTTGCTAGGAAAAGTATATATATAAAATATATCTAGCTCTTAAAAAATAACTTTTCTTTTAGTTAGTGCCTAGTTATATAAAAAAACATAATTGTAATAGAAAATATATATATTTTTATTATATACGCCCATAAAGTTACATACAATGTCCTTGTTAAAAAACATTCCAATGCGTTTTATTATATCTTAAGCATCCAAAATAGGTTCATTTTAAGCTATTAACCTCACGTTTTATAGCTGTTTTCTCCTGTGATGATGTGGTACACCCGTCGTTAGTATCTACAATCATTTATATACAGATTTGGTAGAAAACGTAATATTACATTATTTTATCTCATTATATTGTTTCTTAATAAAATGTTATAGTTCAAAATAAATCTTGATAAGCAGAGTATAGTTTTAAATTTGTCACGGTGTATCTAATATGTATGAACAAAAACTTGTCGAATTTGTAATTCGTATTAAAATATATATAAAATATTATAATTTTAATAGTTTCTTCTTTTTTTTAGCTTCACGCTGTATCCCATGCATAGTACGGTAGGCAGAGAGAACGTTCAATCTAGTGTTAAGACACTCCGTTTGCCATTTTCAATAATTTCAACATGTCATTACTTCTACACACACCTTGTTGAGTATATGATATAGAATTTGAATTTTTAATTTTAAATACTTATATAAATTACAAGTGAAATATTCAAATAAAGCACTCGAAGTGCATTATTAGGTAAATGAGATTGTGATCATGAAGACAAACTCGATACAACTTTGAAGGGGACATTTCGAAACAACACCTAGTTAGTTCTAAGGTATAAACAAGTCTATCTTCCACCGGTTGTAAAATCTAACCTAAAATAAAGACGAGGAAATATGATATAAACTGTACAGAGACCAGTCTAACGAAAGAAATAAGGACAATATTGCATTTACGAGTATATTGGTGAGAAATACGACACTAATATGTAATTAAGAAATACACTAAGGCCACGTGAAATTAATCCGTCGCTGGTTACATATTCGTTGTAATAACGATGGTTTTTGTTTCAAGTTATATTGACTCATAATTGTTTTCTTTTATTATATTATCTAATATATAAGCTGTTTTTTTTTGTTTATTACTTAAATAATACGTAGTATTACAACTTTCCATTCTTCGGTGTTTTTTTAGAATGAACGATATCTAAGAGGTAAAAAAAGCAGATGAATTTTATAAAATGACTTGTTTAGTTTAATTTTGAATTTGTATAGATATGTTTTAAACTCACTTTCCTTGTGTATAATATGCTTACGGGCGTTGTATTCTTTTTTTTTTGGATAAATCCATCAATCAATTGATGTAATTTTATATTGATTGTAAAGAGTATTTCGAGAAGTCGAGCCCGTCGCGGCGCAGCGTATAAGCGACGGCTGTGGGCTAAAAAAACGAAACGGATATACCTTTTGTAGTCCACGCAAATGAAAGCGCGGGCTATAGCTAGTAAATTAATAATATTTTATGTAATATGTGAGCTGTCAAAAATATCCTATTATATAGACCCTACCATAGTTTATTATATTGTAACACAATTATAAATGTCCGGATGTTACAAACGTCCACTTGCTATTTAAGTTTCTCAATCTTGTAACTTGTGCAAATTCGGATGAAATTTGGTTCAACGACAACACGTATCCTGTTGCGGCACTACCTATTATTACAGCATAAATAAATTGACGTTTGTGCTTGTTTATTAAAAGATCTCTCTGCAGCGTTGAGTTACGCCACTTGACACGCAATGTGTGTCCAATGAGTGTCTAAACACTCTGCTATATTCAGGATACAGGATGAATTCCGTTTTTCACTTTCCGCCAAACTCTTGAATAGGAATCGTATCTACAACCTGTCGCGCTTACAGCCCCACGCTTGTGCCCTTGCCATGACTGGCCTCATAATACAAGTATAATATCCAAATAGACTGACTAAATATATAAGGAAATATTTATAACTATTTCTTAATTTTACATAATATCTCTTAAAATATATTTTATTACTGTATAAAATATGGGCTATTTTATTCCCACAGTGTATATTTAAAATATGTTTTAGTTATTTTCGTATTATTTCCAATTAACTAAATACATTTAACGTACAACTTTCGACTGCAGTTAATAATGCTTTTAATATATTTACTACGATCTACGATGACTACTTACAAGTTACCTTGACAGCAATTCTAAAAGTTCAAATAGAATATCCGGTCAAAATTCTCCTTAAATTTAATTTTCGATACCGAGTATTTTAGATAACACAAAAACTGTCACAAAAGGAGTCTAAAAATATATACGGTTGACCTTAAAGTAGGGTTTAACTATTGCATTTACACTAATCAAGGCCGTCACAGCGTCATTATTTTGTCTTTTAGATTATTTCGTTCAACAACGCTCTAATTCTTTATATGATCCGTGTAATCGTGAAAATAACTCCACATGATAATATTAATATGAGGCCGTCGTGGCACAGGGGCAGTAGAGTGTGACTGTAACGTGACGGTTGTGAGTTCGATCCCCACTCCAGTGCATTAATTATTATTTCTTATTATTTTCGTTTCCAAGGTAAAAACGAAAAAACCGATGAAAAGTGGGGAATAGAGTGTCTTAGCACTAGGTTTCATCTGCCTTCCCAGACTGAATTCACTACCATTATCATTATCGTTAAAGTATTATCATTATCGTTATCATACCACGACGGTAATAAATTTCAAATTAAGTTCTTGTTTTATACATTTTTTTCCACTCCAAGCTACAAATATACCTATAGTATAGTAGGAAACACCTAGATTAGACCATTCGCCTTTTGAAGTATTGCCTGTGGAATGGAATCAACGCCACCTTGTTACCAGAGCGAAGATATGAAAAAAATAATTATTTCATTCCCCCGAGGAATCGAGCCCGCAATCTCGTAAACCTCTGAGCCATTACAGCCTTTACGAAATAAACTTTTTTCAATTAGAAACTTTTACCACTTTTACTCACTAAAATTATTTTAAATAGCACAGTTGTAAATTATAATAGGAAAGTGAACTATAATATCATATATTTTTCAATTAAATATTTTATTTTAAAATTATATTAAATTTATGATATTATATGAAAAGCATTTTATGTACTTTCACGTAATTAAAATTAATGTTCTAATAAATCTTGAAAGCAGAGTAAGTTTACTGAGCTGGCTTTATATTTAATATAATAAAATAAATATTATTTTAAAGTTTTTTTGAACTGTATAAATAATTATGTGGGTATTTGTTTAAAAAAATATCCAATTTCATTTACATGCTATACGTATTACCTACTGTGCGTACATGCACATAATTCAGAGTGTACGTGAAAATCTTCTATATTTTTATAGGAATAGTTCCATGTCTAAAATAATAATGTAAAGATACATAAAGTGCGGCGTCGAGTTCCGCCATGCAACCAGAATTCGGCGGGAAGTGGGGAACGGAGTGTCTTAACACAAGGTTACTTATGCCTACCCTGTTGTGTGCGGGATACAGCGTGAAGCTAATTAATATATACATATAGACCTATGTTATAACTGCGGGCTCAATAACGTAAAAAGTAATGTACAACATTCGAGTCTAATATTATTTTTTTTTTCTCTACTCGCATATAGCTAAAATAACACATTAACAAATAATAATTCATTCTCTTGAGTGGGAATCGAATCCGAAAACGGCGCGTTACAGACACACGCCTGTGCCCCTGCGCCAAGTCGGCCTCTAAAATTTATGTATAACTCATAATATTGTTTACAAATAAAGATATTAAATATTTAAAAAATATTTCTCACTTGAGAAACCAACATAATAAGTACAAAAACTACTTAAAATTACACATATTTGATCTGAAATGAAAATGTGGCAATGACACACTTTACTCTGCATTATTTTGTATTGCATCGTATGTGTCTCAGTTGCGTAATGTAATCTATGTACACGCGGTTAGATAGAGGTCTAAGACAATAGGGAGTTAATGTTTCATCACGAGATTTAGGAACGCTGCTTCCTCTTGGAAGATATTAAAAAAACGATTGTAATATTTGAAAACAACATATAATAAAAATATTCTGAAAAAAAATACATAAAAATATATTTTAACTTTCTCAGATGAGATCGATTAAAATTAATATTTCTCTATTAATAAAATGTATAAAAATTTAAGATTTTTCTTTGGTTGACAGCGCTAGTATCAGGAACTTTTAGTTCGAATTGACAACTTATTTTGGTGTTGGTTACTTAATATATCGTAAAAGGCTAATATTATTGTTAGCCGTTGACCGATATATTTCGCTATATCTGCGGTCAAAAATACCTCCGGCCGTCTGTGTCTTACATTCATTTTTCATTATTTCCAGAGTTTGCAAAAAAAATTAGTAAAGTATTGCTTAGGTTAACGTAAACATGGTTTGAAATAAAACATTATGATAATTATAAAAAGTAACAATATATTTCTAATAGGAATTACAATAGTTTGAAAAGTTAGAGCCTAATGGTGGGCTAAGATAGGTGCTGCATGGATCACAGGTGCGTGTACCAAAGGAGCAGCATGCACTAGAGGAGCATGGACCAATGGAGCAGCGTGCACTACGGGAGCAGCATGCACCTGGATTGGAGCCGAGTGCACCGCAGGAGCCGCTGCAGCGTGTCCTGACGGAGCTGAATTATGTACAACTGCGTTGAAACTGAAATGCAAAAAAAAAATATCGTTAATAAAGTACCACTTTAATCAACGCTGCGAACGTGAATTGAATTAATATATCAAAATTCTTATATAATATGCAATTATATTGTTAAACTTATAAGCATTTAGGCCACATTTATATTGTGAAATATATATTACACATTACAATTGAAATAAATGTTTCACTTTAAACCGAATGTGGGTAGATTTTATCGAAATCATTGAGTGGAACGACTTTTGTTTGAGATAAATCATGGACCCGAAGTGTATAGTTATAGCGATCTCATGAGTGTTGTTACGTAACGTTACGCACTCGAGGCAAGTTCACACCGGTGGTAATGGAACACATTCGCGCTCCAAATCGAAGATCGCGTGTAACGGTTGGTATTTATAATTTTTCTTGTTTACGTTACAAATTATATTATAGCGCTCGCCACGTGCATATTCAATAGATTACGTTGATGTCTTATGTATTCGATTTTCTCTTAAGCAATGCAAATAAATGATATTGTTAATAACTGTTCTTTTTTATATATATATATATTTATTAATTTGAAGATGATCTTGTATTAAATTTGCAAGGTGACGTCCATTTAGTGATTGCTTAAAGAGCTTTTCTTATATATCTGTATAAAATGTTTAGTTTAATTTTTTTATTACTTCCTAGTATATATTTTACTCAACTATATTCAATATTATAATAATAATTACCCATTATGAGCGTCAGCGGTGTATTCGACGGTTCTTACAGCGCCATCGGGTTGAACCAGAGAATATTCTCCCTTGACTACGTCACCTTCACGGCTCTCGTGTTGAGACTTGTGGTCACCTGTGTGAGGATCTTCAACTGAATATGAGAACTCGTAGTGAGCTGGAGCCTGTAATATGTATAAAACAGATATATTATAAAAAATCAGCTTCACGCTATATCCCGCACACAGCAGGATAGGCAGAGGGAACCTAGTGTTAAGATACCAGTACAAAGAAATGGAAATAAATATAAATTTCGAATGGCGATCGAGCCCACAACCAGTCGGTTTACTTTATGCCCCTGCGTAACGACTGGCCTCATATAATATCTACAATATTTTTATAACAATTATTATGTTTTAAAGCCTGCCTGAATGAATCTAGCAATTTACTGTGAGTAATTTCCATAGCATCAAGGAGGTAACTTTAAATTCGCTATAGTTATTTAGTTTCGAATTGATGTATAATTTTATTCGACAAACAGACATTAATACCTATCATATCATGACGGATAGTCGATGGCTGTCATTACAAAATGTTCAATAGTCTTGTAATGACATTACTCAATATATATTTAATTGGGTTCGTATTAACGGAACACATTTTAATCAAATCGCTATAGTTAGTTAGCCTTTCACTTTCATTGTTAAGCTAAATTAAGCACATACTTGTGCTTTTCTAAATATTATGTGCTCATATAATAAATGCTACCTTAAACTTTTTATCTATACTAGTATTATAGAGAGGAAATATTTGTATGTATGCTTGTAATGTTTTCACACAAAAACGACTGGACCGTTTTCATAAAATCCTAACATATATTAAAAATTGCTCTGGGAACCCTTCGTTGAGTTCCGCTACTCAACACACAATATCTTAATTAATATAAAAGTAAAATTTCTCTATTGAATTTTAAGGTTTTTTACTTTAAAATTCTATATTAGGTTTAATACTAATTTCATAATTTACTTTAATAGTAATACTTACATGGTCTTCAATTTGTTCACTATGAGCGAGGGCGATGGGAGCGGCGTGGGCGATGGGGGCAACATGTTGGACTATGGGAGCAGAATGGATCAGAGGAGCAGCATGCTGAAGGATTTGTCCAGCATGGGCGAGGACTGGAGCGGCGTGAGCAACAAGAGGCGCATAGTGTGTAGCGCCATTTATTGGCTGGTCATGACGGACGATGCTCTGAGATGAAATGGCGTGATTTTGACCTTCTTCAATAAGTCCTGCCTGGCATACTGCCACGAGGATGCTTACCACTGCAATCTATAACAAAAATAAAAAATAATATTTCGTAGATGGAGCCACAAATGATTTCAAACTATTTGGTGTTGATTCGATGTTGACTTTTTTCAGTAGGCACAGAAAATTTTCTAATATAGAAATCTTCTCGATACAAATGTATTTTTTCTAATTATTTCTTATAGGAATCAATAAATTTTAATATATTCGTGTCTTACTTTGAAATGCATGTTGATGCTGTATTGATCGACTGAAGTTGTATGATAGGGACGTAGGTCGGGTGGTTGTTTTTATACCTGATGGAAGCCAAGTCATCGAACACTAAACCGGCCCAACATGTGACACCACGTACTGTCACCTTTACCTTACGTAACATTGACGGATTTCTGCCTCAAGGTTACATTAAGCCCTTACGAGCTTTCCTGCATAATAAATTAATCGTTCCACATACGTGGTTGCTGGTTGTTGAAAATTTAATTTCTATCAGCATGACATTGCATATATGTGGTTATGTACAAAAACAAGTTAATACTCCACTAATTATGATAGATATCGTTAAGAACTAAATAAAACAATCAAAGTATTTTCTTCATATCATTGTGAAATAAGAAGAGATCCAGGTGTATTTGATTTATATCATACTAAAAAACAGCATCGCCGCTGCAAATTCCAATCAGAGAATAGAATAGATAGAGTCACTCGGCATCAACACCAGAGCGAAGAAATGGAAATATAAATAAAAATTTTAATAGGTAAAGATAAAAAAAAATACCTAATAAAACTATTAGCTTGTTTATTTCATTTATTGGTTGGTTTAAAATCATCGATCCGACAAGAAAGTAGCGCTCTGGGTTGCACTGGGTACGACTGCTCTACTAAATTCTTGTGTAATGCGTTAAGCTAAGGATACAGTGATCTTATTCGATAAATATAAAATGTGAAAGTAGAGTGAAATTGTTGATATTTTTAATTTACTTCCATTATAATATTTTTTTATATATAAAATATATTACATTGTTCACTACTTTTTATCTATCAAATTGTATATATACATTGTTCTATAGTAGATAGCTTTTTTATTGTGAGGAAAATCTTTATCAGGTACCCCATAACAGGTAAAGTTCTACAATACCCTCTAAACCCACTTCCTCGGAGACCTTGTATAGAATATGGATAGGGTCTATAACTTAATATATTACAAAAATAGAAATATTGATTTCAATTTTAAACTCAAAAGGCAAAAATAAACTCAAAAGAAAAATAAAGTAATTTGAGCTCAGTGTATCGTATTAAGTGCAAGTAACGACCGTACTGTATACTTCCCTCCTGGCTTCTTAACTGTGAAGTTTGCGCAGACTAAAGACTACTACATTAAAATTGTACATTTTATTTATCTTCGATCTAACAACGAAATGAAACTATTTTTTTATGTATACTTTATTTATGTATTGATTATATTGATTGAATTAATATTTTGCAATACAACTAATATTATACTGATAATTTTAATATTTTTAGGGTTGCGTGGTTCAAAACAAAAGAAACAGAACCCTTAAAATCACTTAATTGGCGGACAGCCATCTATCTAATTTTAACGATAAATTAAACCATTTTTCTCAAGATCGCATCGAGATATCAAGCTGAAATTAATATGAAATATATAGGTCTACGTCATACAAAAAAAATTCAGCTTCTAAGTCAATGGAATTGAAAAAAAAAATGATATGCTTATATTTGCTTATATCATTATTTATAAAAAGAGTGCATAGTGCATATACCGGGAAACTTAAGTTCGTCACGTTTTGCGAGTATAAAAGTATAATATAAGTACGGAATATCAGTGGACAGACGAAACCTATTCATTTTTTATATCCAAATATAAGAGTTTTTTTTTATTTATTGCGACTTGTAGGTTGTCTAAGTTACCCTTTTAATCTTAGCGAGCTTTTGACTGAAGGTCATCGGTTAAACACGATATTGGTATACCAACGAGTTTGCCGAAAGTTTTGTAGTTTATTTTCTCGCTGATTTTTATCTTACGGCGTATATCATGTCACGGTTACGAAATATAATATTAAGCACCACCTCTTGATATAATTGGATGCCTTAAAAGTGACCTTTTCGTCCTATAATAATTAAATTATTTATTATGAAATATAACTATAAACTTATAATTAATTATGGGCTCCCGATTGGACCCGATTATTTCTGGTGTCCCTTCTATGATACCTATGTCCCTGATGAAGGATGAAATGAAAATACTATCAATATAAAGTACAGGTTTAATTGACTTGTGACCAAATTATTTGTGTACAGGAAAAAATGCGTAATATTTGTGATCTCTATGGTAACGTATAAATTATCTATATGATTTTTTTTCTGTAGTAAGTACTTTTATTAAGTTTATGCAGGCTAATAATTTTATTAAAACACTATATTTATGACAGATTCTAGAGAGATATACATTCAAAGTAGTTCAATTGCGCCATCTCGTATTAAATATGTAACAGAGTTTCATTACAGACTGTTCCGTCCAGAGGTATGCTATCGGCGTTGCTTTCACTTAGTAAGATATTGCTTTGACAATATGAATTGATAAACAGTATAAAATTGAAATATTAAATAGAAAAAGGTGGAAATGTAACAAATATATAGTTGTTAGTCCAATTAATATGATAATGTAAGTATAAAATATATACATAATATATATTTTACTTTGAAAGATATATCTGTAGTTCACTCGATACAAAAATTAAAACAAATGTACGGTATGATACACGACTTGCGGACAGTGACAGAAAATATTAGAATTTAGAAATTTTAATTTTGTAATTAATTGACAAGCTAGGTCAACAATAAAAAAACAGTATTCACTTCAGGATTACAAATATATATATTAAGTTCCATGAAAAAAAATACCGAATCCTAATTTACACATATTTCTTGCTTGACCTCTTCTCATTTCGTTTTCATCTTTCAGTAATCATTCATGCCCTGACTGACACATGATAATTATGCTTGAACCGCCACTTGTTCAAGTGGCCTTTAACGATTTGTTGTACGTGATCGCTTTGCTTTATTTTATTTAAAAATTATTGATAGTTTGAAATATTCTTTTTATTTTTAACTACACTATTATTATTTACTTAGAATCACGCTGTATCCCGCAAATTGCTGAAAGGCTGAGGAGGATGGGTAACCTAGCATCAATGCACTCCGTTCTTCGCTTTTCAGCGAATTAGGCATTAGGCAATAGGCATTGCGTGTTGAGTGCCGGAACTGTTTCAGAGCGAACAAATGAAAATAATAAATATTTCATTTCCCTCGAGTAGGAATCAAACTCACACCGTCGCACTTACACCCGCATGCTTGTGTCCTGCCTCACTACAACCTCGATCTCTTTTAAATAAATCTTTTCTATATATAGTTTTAATAATTATATACTGTGTAAATAAATATAAATAGTTGTGTCGTAAGTATATAATTTTACTCACTATCTAATTACACTGCAAGCGATAGAAAACATACAAATATTTTAGTTCAAAATCAGTATCTCTTTGTTGCATAACCTAATTATATATTTACGAGTTTCATATAAGTACGAGAACATAAAAACTACTTAATTTTTACGATTAATAAAAATTTTAAGTTGAAAATTACAGAACTTTACCAAAATGTATTATGAAATGAATGAAAAAGAAACCACTTTCTCAAAAATGGCGAACTTAGCGATGTGAGGCCATTGTATGTTAAAAACTTGTTTCACATTTTTCCCCGTTAATCACAGAGGCAGATGTACGTACACATATTGTCTTACCATACACGGTAGAATATTTCTCATAAATTTTAATATGACATTCAGTTACACAATTTGCCGACAGTGTATGAATAAATTAACGTTGATATTTCATTACTGAATACAAAATCAAAATCGCGTTAAAGTTTAAAATTAAACTTAGTTTTTTGAATTAAAACTTTTTTTGTGTATTTGAGTGAGTTATTTTACTTAACTTTAGTTTAGTTTATTCTTGTCCTTTTTAGAAAAATATATGGTTTAATTTCGTGAGTCGAACCTGGCAGTGATTTCAAAATATATGTGTGACTACCGCTTGCATTTTTAACACCAAATAATATAACGAATGCTTAAACAATATAAAAATAACTACTATAATAATATGAAAACAATATAAAATATTTGATTTATTATTTTCTTAACCTTGTGTAGGTACAGTACAGTGTCTCTATTATAATATGTCGATAGCCTTCGTTATTATTTTTCTATATATAAAAATAAAATAACGTTCTATATTTTTTTATATGTTTATTAGAAAAATAGATTTTGTATACATTCAAACATTCTGGAAGAGTATGTAACAGACGCACACTATTCACAATTCATTTACACATTTGGCACATAAGACATATTGAAACGAAGTTATTGTAGAAACTAACAATGAAGTAATCGAACCCTTTATATAAAAACAAAGCAATAGACACAAGAGCTGAAGTTTTTGAAGGTAGATATGTAATCGAAAATATGTAGAACTAAATTACCTATTACTAATATCACAGTTGTTTGACGAACCCTAATGATGATGGATGACCGGTGGTGAATTATGGACGATGGCGTTGAATCTGCAAATAAGTAGTTTTTATAGCTTTTCGACATATTGCACACAATCTATATTTAGTAAATTTCTGTAATGTATATAATTGGATTATAATGTCAAGCAGAAGTTTTCGAACCTAAAAGCAGGGAATTGTATGAAAATTGAAAAAAGTTTAAACAACAATAACAGTAGTTATGATGGCATTAATTTTAAACTTTTTCAATATAAAATTCTATAAAAAAATATTTTAAATAACATTTCGGCTTACCCGTCAGCGGGAATCTTTTTTACTTTAAAGATGTAATGAAATTTCTTTGCATGTCTTATGTAACGTGTAAAGAACACAAAAGAGTATATTTTAATCTACTTGTTTAAATTTAACTTTCAAGTTATTATATAATTATGTATATTTTTAATTATTTAGCTTACCCATTGTGGTGATCAGCTGTGTAGGTCACTTTGCGGAAAGAACCATCAGGTTGCAACAGAGAGTATTCTCCCTTGACAACGTCTCCATCACGAGTTTCATGCTGGGACTTATGGTCGCCAGTATGAGGGTCTTCAACGGAGTAAGAGTAACCGTACTTTGGGTGGGCCTGACAATAAGTAAAAAAAA
>JBAIZZ010000213.1:282325-320525 GCA_037355905.1 Heliconius aoede | reverse complement strand
CTGCTATTTCTACAAAATGTAACTTCTTCCAAAAATAGTATCGCAGTCAGTTATCGCATGTAAAAATTAAAAAGTCAATAGTGATGTGCAATGAGTAGGCCTGATATGTCACCATCCACAACAGTTATTTATTTCTAGAACTCTATCATTGCTTAGAATCAAGAGAAGACAATTTTTGTAAATAATTTATCTATAATCTTAATTTAATCGATTGTTATGTAAAGAATAAGTTTACTGTCAAGTAAACGAAAAAAAATTAAATGCCTTCGACCTTCGACCTTGTTTGCTTCACTTTTTTGGAAACACATCACATGGAATTGATGAATACTTTCATATTTTATTTGTAATAGTGTACTAACAAAATTAAACTTGGTATTATTTCTTAATAATTGAAATGTTAATTTTGAAAGGATTTTATATTTTATCAGTACATTTTAGATGTTTTTTTTACATTTACGTTGAATCTCTCATGTAGCAGGGTAGGCAGCTTAGTGTTAAGACACTCTGCTCCCCTTCTCCGCTTAATTCTGGAGGCAATGCGTATTGAAAGTCGGAACTCATCGCCGCATAATAATCGGAATAGGAATCTTACAAGTAACCTGTCGTGGTTACAACTACACGCTTGTGCCACCGCGCCACGACTGGCCTCTAATTTAAGCTTGTCTAATTATTTTCAGTCTTCATTTAAGATAATATTTATTATTCTGATGTTTTGTAAATACTCATTCAAGTAAAAATTATTGTTTTTCCTTACATATGAAAGAAAACAATTTTTTGACTGAAACTCAAGAAGTTAAGCTAAGTATTTATTATAACTAAATTGTTACAAGCTAATAAAAATTTTAATAATACATAAGAACTTATTTATGGCTTAGTGATAAATTTGTTTGAACAATTTCCAATAAGCACTGATTCAAATTCCACTACAATCAAATCAAAAACTTAAGTAACACTTGTTTCTCATGGCATTCAAAATATTTATTACAATTAAATTCAAATTATCTACATAAACATATTCTTCAGTTAAAAAAATATTTTAGAATAATATATCATAGATACCAGCAGCGTAATATCGAAACTCAGGCGAGCATTTCCTAAATGATTCAGATGTATTGAGTGAAAAAGATAAAAATTATTTCATATGCATATTTATTTAAAACATTTAACAACATTGAATGGATAGTTGACTCATACATTTTTATACTATTTCTAATGGCACACTTAGTAGTGATGTTTCGGAATAATGTGATGTGTGTCGTACTTCACGTCAGCGTGGAAACTGAAAAAAAATTTTTTTTTTGTAAATAAGTTAAGTTTTAATATTAAGATGATTGTTAAGTTATATTGATCCTTACCCGGTATGATGGTCACCATGATAGTGTACAGATCTCTCAGACCCATCAGGCTGATGGAGAGCGTAGTATCCCTTCACTACGTCACCGTCGCGGCTCTCGTGCTGGGACTTGATGTCGCCAGTGTGGTGGTCCTCTACTTTGTATGCAAAGTCGTACTTAGGATGGGTCTAAAAAAATTGAGAATATTAGAGGTTACTTTCGGTGGACATTTTCCACCTAATTCTTGAAGCATTGCGTGTTGAGTGGCGAAACTCAACGTCGCACTGTGCCCTGTTATCAGGGCGAGGAAATGAAAATATTATATATTTCATTTAACCGAGTGCTAATCGAATCCACATCCAAATATATTTGTCTAAAATTATAATTTTGCTTTTTTTTTATAGATATTGATATGCTTACGTGATAGTCGACATGACCGTGACCGTGGCCGCCGTGTGCGTGCACTACTTTGGGGTGTCCATCGTGACGAGAGATGTGCTGCGAGGAGTAAGCTGATCCGTGCCCATGCCCATATTGAGCAGCTGCTAATGCAACGAGAGCGGAGAAATAGAGTACCTGAAAGAAATATTTTGTATATTAAATGAATATTTTTTATTATATTTTTTTTATAATCTCATTCTCAATTAAAGTTTCATATATTTAATATTATCATTTCTGATTTAAATATTTATAGAAAAGTGATAGTATTTTATATTATTGCTCTCATATACTCATATTGAAAGAAATACAAATTTTATAAATGATTTATTGTATGAAAAAAACTTGTGCATAAGTTGTTACCTTTGCAAACATTTTATTTAAGTAATGTTTATGTTTCTATGGTAAAAACTAAACTGATACAGATTGGCTGCCACTCATGTCTTTTATATTAATGCAACAGCGGACAACTATGCGAGGTTTATTAGTTTCACTCTCCGTAATTGCTTGTTTGAATTATCAGCTGCAATGTATATTAAAAATTTGCAAGCGTGTCTCAATCTGGCTTTGAGAGGCGTAACGCTTTAATTTTAGACTTAAGTTCCCTTAAATGTATTCTTGTCATTTGATAATTACAAGTTGTAAATAATAAATAATCAACAAGGAGTAAATAATCAAAGTGTAAATAATATAATAAATAAAATAAATAAATCAGATTTACGCTTTTTGCGTGACGAACCTAGTGTAATCACTCCATTCCCCATTTTCCGCCGAATTTATAGAAGCATTCCGTGTTGAGTGGCAGAACTCAACGCCGGGCTTTCGTCTTGGTGTTAGAGTGAAGAAATTAATGATAATTCATTCAACCAAGTGGGAATCGAACCCAGAACCGTCGCGTTACAGTCACACACTTGTGCCCCTGCGCCTGGATGATACTTTGGAATATATAATTATAGTAAATATATATTCAAAAGTATTTTCTTCGGAGTTGTTACTATTAGGCCACAAAGGCTTATCTTAAACTGACCTATCTATGTAGTATGTATGTACTATACATAATCATGTACTAGAGTCAAATAAATTATATATTATTTTTTTTTAAATTATAAAAAAATATTTAACTTCGAGTGTGAATCGAACCCTCACAAACCCTCGTTTGTGAGGGTTCGATTCACACGAGTTCGAGTCAGAAGTTTACTCACGAATTTTTCATTAAATTTGTTTTTACAAAATATTTATAAAAATATGCATTATGACTATATTATTTTTTAAATTGCAAAATCATTTACGAAACGTTCTTTAAACAAAGATTATTGGGTAATATAAAATAATAAAATATGAAATGTGGACGTCATTTTTTTGTATTGGAAATTTTGAATCAGTGATATTTTTATTTCCTTGTTTTCTGAATTTTGATAGAGCCTTTCAAAATTGGTAGGATTGATTGGATTGGATCCCAATGCCAATCCATAAATCAAGAAAAGAGTTCAAATACATACATATGTTATTTTTAACATTATAGTTTTATAAACAATAAGTTGTATTCTGCCACCATGCAATTTCTTGGATTCTGGGGGATATTGGAGAATGGAAAACTCTTGACATTAGGTTACTACTCTCATTTATGCCATATAAATATAAAAAGTATATATTAATACTATAACCTATAAATTAATGGTTTGTATTTTACATACCATTCATGAAATAGCCACACGCGATGTCGTTATTATTACCAAATAAATAATAGAGTAAAATTAATGGACCTCGTCTAGTTACCCTTGCGATTTATATAAAAAGCGTACATACTACGTTATCTACATCAGTTTACTTTGAAAAACCAAAACATCAACTGCTTTTAAAAATGTTCTTCAAGGTATATTATATACATATAAGTTTTACGTCAAAAATATATTTTTGTTTAGAAATATTTTAAAAATATAAAGGATACATTATAACTGAATACTATAATATTTGATCTATGTTGTAGGTGTTGTGCCTCGCTTCTCTCATGGCCCTCGCGGCTGCCCAGTATGGACATGGACACGCTTACTCCTCTCAACACATCTCCCGTCACGACGGACATCCTGAAGTTGTCCACGTACATGGTGGTCACGGATACGACCACGGCCATGGTCACGTTGACTACCATGTAAGTTATACATAACATTGTGTTAGAGACAGTTCTTATATTGAAGCAAAGATTTAAAATTTATTTCGTAATTTTTATACATTTTGAGGTTCATCCTAAGTACGAGTTTGACTACAAAGTAGAGGACCACCACACTGGTGACATCAAGTCCCAGCACGAGAGTCGCGATGGTGACGTAGTGAATGGATACTACGCTCTCCACCAGCCTGATGGATCTGAGAGATCTGTACACTACCATGGTGACCATCACACCGGGTAGGTTTATATTTATTTGATAAATTAGCCAAATTAGTTCTGTTGTAATATTCACTCTTAAGTTCAGTTTTTTATGGTATTATGGTATTCCAAGCATGCCTTCCAATATTATCATTAATGTCTATATTATAATTGTTACAGCTTCCACGCAGATGTGAAATTCGACACGCATCATGCCCACAAACATCACTATTAAAAAATAAATATTTATATTCTATTGACAAGTGACAATTCTTTACTTTGTGATATTGCATTTTTATCATCATTAGAGATATGTTATCGTCTTTTATTCTTCATTAAATTGTTAATTATTTATATATATTTTATTTCTATATAAAATCCAAAACCCTAAAGTTTCGTAGGAACTTCCTTCTACGCGCCAATCAACTATGGAATAGCCTTCAAAAACCGCATTTATCTCCACCTTAAAGGCCGGCAACGCACCTGCTATGCAATGTTAAAAATAATATTTTATATAGGTCGTATTTTTTTGCAAAACAATTTAAGATATTTATAAAAAATATATAATACAACCCCAAGGTTTATTGTATCTTATACTAGAAATCACTGTAAATTCACTTTAAACTTAAATATATTATTGTATGAACGTATAGCTAGTAAATTACTATAAATAAATGATCGAGCATTTCAGCGTGTAAAGCGGCGGGGTGGTTGTACTTTATTCACAAAGGTATGAGATAAAAGGTAAACAAATAAAAAAAAGGTTATTTTATAACACAGACTTGATGAAGCTTCTAATCTTATCACGCGTCGTAGCGTCACGGTGTATCCCTAGCGCGGTCATAGATAACGGAGCGCCAAACACCCTGTGTGTTTGGCGCTCCGTTATCTATGACCGTATGGACTGTTCCATTGATGGAGTTTAATATTAATATTATATTAGGTAAAAAAATATCTATGGATTTATGGACGTAAATAATATTTATCGAACAATGTCTATACAACTCATTAGTTAATACTAATTGTGATTTAAATTTGATAATTATATTTTAAAATTTTATAAAATTACACATGAGCTTAATTTGAAGAGACTAATTTCAGCATATTTCGACACGATCTTGAGATAAATGGCATTGACATATGGATAGAAGGACAGTAAAGTGTTATTAAAGAGCCTCCGTTTTTACCTTTAGAGGTACGGAATCCTAAAATTCATAGATTAGATGTTAAAATCACCAGACCAGGTGTAAAAAATAGAAAATAGAAGGGCTTATTAGTTATGGCACCAACATGTAAAGAAATATATATATATTTTGTCAATCGAATTAAATTTTAAATCTATTGTCAGTTGTCTTTGACAGCTTAATTTGATTCTCATTCTTTGCTAACTAAAGTTATTATATTATAAGCGATGAAATAGAATTACAACCTTCTTTTTCACTTCATTTCGTATCAAACAATGGTCCAGCTTATAATTAATTAATTTAAGAGGCAAGTTAAAACAATTGAAGGTATACCCTCGCATAGTTATTGAAAATTTCATTAATTTTTAACGAATAACAGTTTAAAGCATAATGTAGACGTAAAAACCCTAAATCACTAGATTAAATTCACATTTATAACACATAACAAAAACCGAGGGTTGTTATAATATTGACGTGTCTGTGTATTTACATATCTGTAGCATCGTAGATCCCAAACGATTGAATCCATTTTGATATCGTTTTTTGTTTGAAAGGTGACTTAATCGAGAGTGTTCTTAGCCATTGTTCAAGATAATATATGTTTTTACTTTTAAGAGTTTTTTGTGGGGTTTTTAATAATTTATTTATAATTTTTTAATTAATATTTATCGTTATGGCGATGAACGAATTTTTTTCAATGCTGTTTGATAAAAGTATGGCCAATTTTTTTTCAGTAATACTGTCTTTTTTTATTTATAATATTAATTTCTCAGCAAATTGGCATATTTTTAATGGCAATATATATTTAAAGATACTTCTTTTGGAAGAAAAGGGAGTGTCTGTACACTATAAATAGGAAAAGTAGGCAAAAAGAAAATACATGAAGTATTGAAATGTAGGAAACTAATGCTTTATTTTAGTAATATTGTAATAGACAGTTCTTGAGATATCAAAACCATGTATTCGAATATAATAATGGATACAACTATCCAAAAAAAAATTACTTTTAACATCTGTGTTACATCGCCTCCATACATATATTTACATTTTTTAAAAAAGAAAACAATAAAAAATAAAACAATGATAGCTAGTTGTTCTCAGTGTAGCGTAATTGTATTGAATTAGTAATGATGCTTGGGGACAATATGGTGAGTGTTGAATTTCACATCAGCGTGGAAACTGCAACAATAAACATACACATGTTATTAATATATATATTATATTATAATGCCACTTTAAATTTTAAAATAAATAAAAATATTTGAAAAGCCAGCACAGAGTTCATATTTTTTATTTATTTAATATTTTGATACTAATATTATGTATGGAAACGACAAAAAATTTTACATTTATATGAATATAAAAATAAAAGATAGATAGAATATTAGGTATCGACTTACCCGGTATGATGATCACCGTGGTAGTGTACAGATCTCTCAGAGCCATCAGGCTGATGGAGACCGTAGTATCCCTTCACTACGTCCCCGTCGCGGCTCTCGTGCTGGGACTTGATGTCACCAGTGTGGTGGTCCTCTACTTTGTACGCAAAGTCATATTTAGGATGAGTCTGAAAAAAAATTTTTTCATATGTTTTCTATATTTTTTATATCTACAAGCCAACTGTATTTTCTATTGCAAGATATTAATATAATTTGTCAAATATTTTTAGGTAACAACCTCCATTAAACTAATATTATGAGAATATATATTTTTACTTACGAAATAATCAACATGTCCGTGGTCGTGGCCATGTCCTCCGTGAACGTGGACGACCTGAGGATGTCCGTCATGGCGAGAGATGTGTTGCGAGGAGTAGGCATCGCCATGCCCATGTCCATATTGGGCAGCCGCGGTTGCGACTAGGGCGGCAAAACACAATACCTAAACGTAATATATATAGAAATTAATTAAATATATACAACATAAAAATATAATATATATATAAATTAATTTAGTTTTATAACTGCTAATTATTATTTTATTAATATTAATATTTTTCTAAAATAATACTTTTATATACCTTAGCAAACATTTTGAAAATATAGTTATTATTTTCGTTTCCAAAATTCAACTGATACAGTGTTGCCAGTACTCACGTCTTTTATAATAACCGCAGGGGTAACAACAGTCGAGGTCTATTGATTTCACTCTATTTTACATTTGGCAATATTGACGCCATCGCATGTGCTCACAAGTTAATGCTTTGCAATTTATTGTTATGATAAGATTAATTTTGAGGCCGTCGTGGCGCAGGGGCACAAAGGTGTGACTGGTACATGACGGTTCTGGGTTTGATTCTCACTCTGGAGAATGAATTATTATTTTTTGAAATGTTCATTTCTTCAATCTAGTACCAAGGAAAAAGCGCGACGTTGAGTTCCTCAACACGCAACGCCTCGAAAACTCGCCGGAAAGTTGGAAGCCGAGTGTCTTAACACTAGTATTCCTTCCACCTGCCTTGCCTTGCTATACGAGTACTCGTATGTGGGGATACAGCATAAAGATGAAAAAAAATATATAAATATTTTTTATACTCTGTTTCGCATATTTAACATTAATATTACGCATGAGTGCTCAGCACGAGATAACTGAAGCAACAACTCTTGAAAATTTCGTTAGCAATCGATAATTATAAAATTATAAGTCTTGACTATAGTTACAGTTAGTAAATGGTATATAAAGACATTTACATTCAATTTCAAATATTTTTTTTTCGAACCTTTATTATGTTTACATTAAAATGATATTTATAAACTACTTATTATTTAAAGGCATAAAATATTATATGACAATTAAAAAACAATGAGTCAATTAAAAACTACAAGACGCACTGGTCGAAAGAAAATGTGACGTCAGGGGTTGTCGATATGCTTGGTGTGGTAGTTGTGTTTGAAAGAAAAATAGTTTAAATCTTAAGTTATATTTTATTGTGTTATATTTAGTGGGTAGGATCGGATTCACCGGTGATTCCCACAGTATCACTCATCCGTAAGGCACTTGCCTTCTGTATGGGCGGTCTTCGTTAAAGCATTTCCCAGCGATATAAAAAAAAAACAAGGAAAAAGACAAACCTTTTTTTAAGTAAAATTAGATGACCAACCAAAAATATGTAATTGTTGTAGAGGCAAACTTAGAATACATTGCGGTATATTATTATATACACGTGTACTCAGACCTATAAAATATTAATAAACTTTTCGGAGACGAAGACTTGGCGTAACAAGCTTATCTTTCTTTCTCGTTCCTGTCGTATCTATCTACTTATGTCGAGGCAAAGAGACCCAACCCAATACATGAAAGTATCAGAAAAAAAAATTGCATTTATATTTACCTTCACTGTGTACCTTCGATTGGTTCATTGGAACTCTAATTAAAATATTTACAGACGCGTATTACGTGTGGAACGCATGAAACTATTATAGCATATTAGGTGCTAATGACGCTGTCGGGGAAATCAATAAATCTCTAATATTTACCCTTGTGGATGATACGAGTATATAAGACGTGAGAATTCATTTTAACTATATCAGTTGAGTTTTTGTATTTTTTAATAAAACACTTAATAAATTATCAACACAATGCTGTCTAAGGTAAGTCTTTAAAATTATATTAGTGTTTAATTATAGTTATTTTATTAATGTAACTAATTTTCACACACAGTTTATGTTAACCCTGATGAAAAGTTAGCTAAATATAATTATATTATTATCTTTATTATATATTATATAATAATATTTATTCAGTAATATATAATGGCGTAATTTATTATAATTACTATTAAAAGTTATTGTTGTAATATAATGAATGGTTGAGTTCGATTCGGACTCGATGATAAACAACCACGATTCAAATTTTGGACATTGCGTCTTGAAAGATGATAACTCTTAGTTATCACCATTCAAGATAGTATCTAAAAATTATAATATTATTAAATATTGTTTACTTTGTGTACAATTTTTTTTTTAAATTAGATATACCTACAAATAAGATTCTTAATTTCCAGGTACTGTGTTTCCTCGCATTTGTTACAATTGTAGTTTGCCAACATAGCTATAGGCATGAGCCTGCCTACTCGTCGCAGTATATTTCTCGTAACGGGCATGGATACGCAAACCAATATGGCTATGGATATGGTCCCGGATACGGTTATGGACACGGGTATGGACACGGATATGGACTCGGATACGGACACGGATACGGACACCGCTACGGACACGGATATGGACACGGATACGGACACGGATACGGACACGGATACGGACACGGATACGGACACGGATACGTTGATTATTATGTAATATAGTTATTTTTTATATAAAGATGCATGGAAGTGTAAAAAGGTGTTATAAAAGTACAAAAATTTTATATTAACAGGCCTATCCTAGATATAACTTTGGGTACAAAGTAGTGGACCATCACACCGGGGACATCAAGGAACAGCAGGAACACCGCGACGGTGACGTAGTAAGGGGATACTACGCACTGCATCAGCCCGATGGAGCTGAGAGGACAGTTCGCTATTATGCCGACGACCACGTTGGGTAAGATTTATTTTATTATTTTCGAGCATCTTGCCCACCTTATTAAGGAAGAGTAAATAGAAGGAATTTAGTGTTAAAACGCACTTCGCCGTGACCAATCAGAGAATCATAAAAATATATTAAATATAGATATGGGTTCTCATGGCGATCGAAATTCTAACCACCTCGTATACTTGTACAGTCACAAAATGTAAACCTTTATACCTCGAGAGTATAAGAAATGTATAATATTTGTTGTTTTAATCTAATTATTAGATTATTAACCTATGTGCTTATTCCAGATTCCAAGCTGATGTCAGATACGGCACTCACCACTTGTATCCTAGATATCATCATTGATATTTCTGGGATGCAAGTTATTATTCTCCTTGACTATCATAATTATATTATCAAATATATATTGTAATTAAATATTCTGCTCTTCCGTACTTACAATAAATGTTTTTTTTAATTTTATTGAAATAAATTTATGCTATATATTGATTTTGTTTTCTATTTCACCCTTCTTTTTCTTTAGCTATGGTTACATAATACAAAAATATACTGTTATAAATATTTAAAGTATAAGTTAAACCTAAACCAAAAAGTGAACTCAAAACCAAAAAGTGGTTTTGAGTTCAATTTCAACTCGAAGTAATAAAATCTCTGATGTTGAAGCAAAGCGCAGCGTTTAATTCCGCTACTTAACACGCAATGCCTCCAGAATTCAGCAATAAGGGAGGAATGTAAGCTAGGCTCCTTCTGCCTAAACTGCTTCCAGCGGGCTACAGCGTGAAGCTGGAAAATTATTTTAATGTAATGTAAAAAGTTCCCCACTTTCCGCCGAATTCTGGAGATACTACTTGTTAAGTGACGGAACTCAGCGCCGAACTTTGCTTCGACTTTCGATCAGAAAATCAATTAAACCTGTAAATCGCACACCCGTATTCTAATAACTGAGTCGAAAGTTTCAAGAATTATTAAATGAGTTTTATAAAATAAGAAAGTTCATCAGTACAATATAATATTTTTTGTAATTGGGATCATAGATAAAAAAACCGTTAGACACCATTACTTAATAATGTATGTTTTTTTTTAATATTTTTTATTATTATTTATTTAATTTAAAATGAGTACTAAGAAGAACAAAGGTAAATTCGAGATTGTAATGGCCATAGACAATTACTACAAAATAGCATTCTGCCCTACACGTGTTCGTGTAGGCCAGAATGCTATTCATTCACAGAATGCTTCGTTTTATTTCAGTGAAAAATAGGCCAGTGTTGTAGGGAATAATTCATAAAAAATATTATGTGAGCCCGTCGTGGCGCAGCGGCTCAAGGATGTGACTGTAACGTGACGGTTGTGGGTTCGATCCCCACTAGAGGAAGTGGAATATTTATTTATATTTCCATTTCTTCGCTCTGGTGTGGAAAATGAAACACGGCGTTGAGTTCTGCCATTCAACACGAAATGCCGCCAGAATTCTGCAGAAGTGGAGAACGGAGTGTCTTTACACGCGGTTCTCTCTACCTACTCTGCTGTGTGCGGGATACAGCGTGAAGCTGGTTTGTTATTATTTTATATAAAATATATAAACTAGAAGAAAAAGCTTAATACGATTAATACGAGTAATAGTATTTCACAAAATCGTAAATATTTTTTAGAGATTGTATGAAAGTGACACTATGTTGACAGGTTATTGGTTTATCCCATGGAAATTGACCCCTTAACCCTTGTGTGTGGAATGTCGTATCGATGTTTTCTAATATAAAATGTGAGAAAATTAAAGAAAACGGAGTATCTTAGCACTAGGTCGGTCTCTACTTACACAACTAAATAATGAAAATGCACAGAAGGAACAACTATACGATAATTATTTAAAAAATAAATTCAAAAATCATTTTTTATATTTGGTAATATAATCCAATTTTACAATGCAATTTAGTTGGCAAATGATTGATACTTAAACATATTTTAATTATTAATCTTTTTAATAAACTAATTTAAATTAAATTTAAATCCACCTTCAATTTTATTTTATAAATCCTAGCCCGACATTACACTGTGCATACGACTATGTGTGCGTGTGCGGTGCGCAAGCCTCGATCGCTGTGTGAGTAGCGGTAAAAACCTAAACTTGGCGCGGCCCGATCCAGAACGGGCTCTTAAGAGGCTAAGCTTCTTTATAATATGTACTTATTTACAATGGATTTTATTGAATGAAGTTAATTAATATTGACGATATTAAAAACATATATTAATGTGAAAAGTTCAGCTTCACGCTGTATCCCGCACACAACAGGATATTATGTCTAAATATTAAGAATAATATATTTTTTAACATGAATGTAAGAGCTGAGTAATATAAGAATATACATGACGGTCGGTAGCTAATGAGGAAAAAGGAATGTGGATGAAATAGATAACAAATTAAATATGTAATATAATTTTATTTCATTACAATCATATAAAATCAAACAGTTGAAAAAATATTTACAGAAAGTAGTTTGCTCTCGTTGAGTATGATATTTAAATTATGATAAGTATGATTGTTATTATTCTCCCAATAATAACAAACATCACTTCATGCTTTCCAACTGGACTTATGTGAAATCAATGATGATATCTAGGATACAAGTGGTGAGTGCCGTATCTGACATCAGCTTGGAATCTGGAATTAATTATGAGATTAAAATTATAAATAAATTATATTTCTTATATTATGCTATCTCATAAAGTATATATGAGATGGTTTAAGTTCGTCATCAATAATCTGATTTTTTTTGTTTAGTTTACTTTATTTTTTCTGACCGGTCAAGGCAAAAAGCACTAAATTCCTTCGATCTATCCTTTCTTAATAGAATAGAAAAGATTCATGAAAACAATAAAATAAATCTTACCCAACGTGGTCGTCGGCATAATAGCGAACTGTCCTCTCAGCTCCATCGGGCTGATGCAGTGAGTAGTATCCCCTAACTACGTCACCGTCGCGGTGTTCCTGCTGTTCCTTGATGTCCCCGGTGTGATGGTCCACTACTTTGTACCCAAAGTTATATCTAGGGTAGGCCTGTTAATATGTAATTAAAGCGTTTACTTACACATCTAAATATCATACACAAATCCACAAGGGTTTCCAAGAAGCTTTTTTTAAATAACATACATAATAATCAACGTGTCCATGTCCATATCCGTGTCCGTGTCCATGTCCGTATCCATAACCGTACCCGGGACCATATACGGGACCATGTCCATATCCATATTGATTTGCGTATCCATGACCAGGTACGATTTGAGGATGCCCGTCATGACGAGAGATAGCTTGCGAGGAGTAGGCAGGTGCATGGCTGTGGCCGTGTTGGCAAACTGCAATTGTCACAAATGCAAGGAAACACAGTACCTGGAAATTAATAATATTATTTGTCAATCGATATATCTGATAATCTTCCATAATAAACTACAATATTTTTAAGCTGTGCATTTCCCACAATGCATAGTAGGTACCACGGACCGTCCAAATATCAAGATATCGCGTTTTGAATGGCGATAATCAGTTTCTATAGAGTTCCCGTGGAGAAAAATTATTCTTCTATAAGAGTTGTAGTTCATCGAACCACTACCAAGGGCTTAACAGTCAGTACTATATACAGTACGAATAACTCTTCAATCATTGTATAACATATAAATTTTTAAATAAATTATTTTAATATACACTATAAGCATATCATTTCAAAGTAATGTAATTTTTATTAAAGTGTTAATATATTGATATAATAGTTAAAATTAAACACTTATATAATTTTAAATACTTACCTTCGTCACCATATTGTTGATAAAATTTTTAACTGTTTTAATAAGAAACACAAAAACTCAACTGATATAATTAAAATGAATTCTCACGTCTTATATACTCGTATCATCCACAAGGGTAAATATTAGAGATTTATTGATTTCCCCGACAGCGTCATTAGTAACTAATATGCTATAATAGTTTCATGCGTTCCACACGTAATACGCGTCTGTAAATATTTTAATTAGAGTTCCAATGAACCAATCGAAGGTACACAGTGAAGAAAAAATATAAAATAAATAATAAAAACGGTTTTGTTGCAGAGTTCAATATATTTGGGTGAGTTAAAATTTTTACTGCTCTACTATTTATTTAATATATTGAATTATATTTATTTAATAGGCGCAAGTAATTTATTCAAATAATAATATTATAATTTAAACGGTAAATTATTTATTAATTTCATTTCTTAGCTCTGGTAGCGAGGCAACACGTAACGTTGAATTTCGCCACTCAATACGCATTTTCTCCAGAATATGAGGAGAATAGAGAAACGGAGTGTCTTGATACTAGGCTGACAGATGCTCGCTATCTTGTCTGCTATGTTGGGGATATAGCGTGAAGCAATTAAAACAAATATTTAAAAATAATTAAAAACTCCCAATATCGAACCATTTTGTATCGCTATGCGGGAACCCAACACTTTATTTACAATAGGAAGGACTCGTTCATACTGCGCTCTGGCACCTAAAAATTGTCTTTATTCACATATATATTTTATTAACTTTACACATCATTCCGAATATAGCAACAAAGGTTAATTATATTAATACACAGAAGAGGCTGTCGTAGCGCAGGGGCACAAGATTGTAATTGAAACGTGGCGGTTGTGGGTTCGATTACCATTAAATATTACTTACTTTAAACGGAAAAAATGAAATCTTTATAGGACCACTTTGTGGTTTGTTTCTCTGTTTGCTGCATTTTATATGAAATTTGCAGTATAATCAAAACTTATAGGGTTGTTCCCATGGACTTACAATTATCGTATTTGGCATAAAGTGAGAACTTAATGTACAATACAAATAGAAGAATATGCCCGAAAAGTAAAAATTAACAGGTATTCTATCGAAAAAAGATTATGCTTATATTTTTCCAACTTTTATAATTTGTATTATTAACCACCAATTCTGAAATTGGTACGGAACACTCAACGAGCGCGTCCGACTCGTACTTAACCTGTATTTTTTATTACATTTACAAGACATACAACTAGCAAGCTTTAAAAAAGTGTATAAAAAAAACAACATGAATATTTTATTTAAGTAATTATATTATTTGTTTTAGAGAAAAAGAACATCGTTAACAAGACGATAACAGTCAACAAGCCATAATTTTAAATTATTAATACAATATGATTATTAATATTTTATTAAAAAACCATATTAATGTACAACATATCTATACACTAAGTAACAAATAAAACGGATTTATTAAGTACTAGTGCTGTTTCTTTGGAATAATGTGATGCGTTGCGTATTTCACGTCAGCGTGAAATCTGAAAAAAAAATAACAATAGTGTAAAAAATATTATTGTCTATAATAAAACAAAACTAAGAATTACTGGCTTGTACACACATATCTTTGAAAATATCTTGAAGTTCTATATTCAATTATTTTTTTATTATATAGCTATTATGCATTCACGTGCATAATATACCTATTATTAATATAAAAACTATAATGTATTAAACAATTGTAGTAACAAGAGGCCAGTGGTGGCATCTGGTTTCGAGGAAAAAGCGCGGCGTTGATTTCCGCCAATCAACACGCAATGCCTACAGAATTCAGCTTTAATTCAGCTTTAAGTGGGGAACGCTGAGACGCTAAGACGCTCCGTCCGATATAAGTTCACATTTTTTCTTTTTCTCAGCGAATAATAATTCATTTAATTTTGGTTATTTATTTTATATACAAAAATAAAAATAAAATATTTTACCCAGTATGATGATCACCATGGTAGTGTACAGTCCTTACGGAGCCATCGGGTTGGTGGAGAGAGTAGTATCCCTTCACGTGGTCTCCATCTCGGCTCTCATGCTGAGACTTGATGTCACCAGTGTGGTGATCATTTACTTTGTACTCGAAATGGTACTTGGGATGCGTCTAAAAATGTTTTAAAAGTGAATAAAGTCCACGGTATGACAGTCGCAGGGCTTCTGACTGGATAATATGCGATAGTCGTCGGTGCGACAATTATTAGTATTAGTTTTTTTTTTTTTTTTTTATGGAAAAGGACGAGGCAAATGAGCGCACGGGTCACCTGATGGTAAGTGATCACCGCCGCCCACGACCCCGTGCAACACCAGAGGAGCTGCAGGTGCGTTGCCGGCCTTTAAGGAGGAGGTAAACGCGCTTTTTGAAGGTACCCATGTCGTATCGACCCGGAAATACCGCCGCGGGTAGGCCATTTCTTTCTCGGCCTGATTGGTCTCTTTATGCTCTTAAAATGAATGGAAAGTAAAGAATGGAAATTCTCTTAGAATTATCTGCCGGCCCTTCATTTTGCGTCGGGTGTATAAATATGAAAATAAATTAAATTAAAAAAATCATAATTTAAAACATGAAAAAAGTTGAATAAAATAAAAAAAACTATAATATGTTAACTTACATGGTAATCAATATGGTGTCCATGACCATGTCCGTGCATGTGTACAATCTTGGGATGACCATCATGTTTCGAAAAGTGTTGTGATGAATATGCCACGTGACAGTCAGCGACAGCTACGATGGCAAAAGTAACGAGACATAGTATCTGAAAAGTAATCGGAAGCCATATATATTAGCATTATAGTTAGAGGCCAGTCGTGGCGCAGAAACATAAGTGTGTGACTGTCAACGCGACTGGTTGTAGGTTCGATCCCCACTCGAGGAAATAAAATATTTTCATTTTAAACATTTTCATTTTATCACTGTGGTGTTAAGGAAAAGTGCGGCGCTGAGTCCGCAACTCAACACGGACCACCTCCAGAATTCAGAGTGACTTTTCCTCTGCCTACCGTGCTATCAATGGCATAGAGCATGAAGCTGAAAAAAATAATAATTATGCGTTCAAAAAAATGCTATGATAAGTTATATCGTGTTAACATAGATGAAGCTGGATATAATATATCTTATGATTAGATTAAATTCTTTCCTTTTAACATATTAATCTTTGGATTTTTGAACAAAAATATTAGAAAATATTAGAAAAATAATAATTTCACTATATACAAAATACCTTGAAGTACATTTTTGTGAATATGCAAAATACTTCTTGGTTCTGACAAATATGTGAACTGAATGATACTATGGCACATTGTTTCGTGTCTTTTATATGAATAAATGCAAGGGTAACGTAAATTTGTTACAATATACGCAATACTCATACATACTTCAGTGAGCTGCAATTTATTAGAAAATGTTTCCTAATGTCGGCACGTAAACGACATTGTTATAAATTTGATCTTTATGAAATTTGAGAGACTGTTCTGGGAAAAAAATAGTGACTTTCTTTCTTTTTTAATTAATATGTTCGTAGTGAAATCAGTACTTTTATAGAGATCCATCATGTTTAATTCTAACTAGTACCTCCCGAGCTTAAAGCTCTTCAAAAAGCTAGTATATAGACTGCCCGCGATTCATGCAAAAATGATAATAATATTTTACAGGTAAATTGAAGTATAAATAAGAAAAAATAAGTTACATTCTGTACCCACTTTTTAATCCAATAGCTAAACAAAAACGTCTTAAGATGTTTGTCGTGACTTTTCGCTCTTAACTTAACGCGTTGTTAGCGAAAAGTAATCTTTGATACGAGATTATCATTGTGATGAATGATCATGGTGAGCCATTACACAATTATTCCATATTTTCCAAATATAATATGCGGCGTTGAATTCTGCCATTCAACACGCAATGCATCCAGAAATCGGCAGAAAGTGGGGAACGGAACGTCTTAGCACTAGGTTCCCTCTGCCTACTCTGCTGTGTACGGGATAGAGCGTGAGACTGATTTAATTTAATTAATGATGCTCGAAAATACTTCGACCAAGTGACCGTGACCGTGGCATGACCTGCAACGAAATTGCGTGATAGACAACCTAGTTTCGATCGTTGGAAAATATGTTTTTTGCTCTTTTCATGTTATTAACCATTCATCCATTCAAATATTTGTTATTTTGCAACTGTTTATTCTCATTAAATAATTTATACTTCTTCTGGCCCGTTAGGGGAAAATGATGACGAAAAATCGACTCCATGAAATTAATTACAAAAAATATGTGTCAACAACTTAGGCTTTTTTAGTTATATATTATACAAATATTTTTAATGAAATTTATGTAAGTCGATAATGCGTTGTAACTAAATTTTCATTCAATGTATCAAAATATACCTTTTATTTAAGTATTAGTGTCGCTTATCGCAAAAGACTAAATTTTTAGAAAGATTTTTATTTTAATAAAGCCAAAGAATTATAACTTCTAACGTGCGTACATAGGTAACCACATAAATGTTTTTTCTTTATAAATTTGCTGTTTTTGTGAAGATAATTAAAAACTAACTTCAAAACTGTGTACACAAGCTTAAAACGAAAGAATAATTTGATTTTTTCCTACAAATAATCATTAAATCGAAATAGTAACCTCCTTCGTTGTAAAGTTGTTAAGAAATAAATAAAAAAGAATATTATCGTATTTTGTTATATATTTGTTACATACATAAGGAGGCCAAATAAATTAAAATGTACGTTCCATTTGTAAGCAAAATATTATATAAATATTATTTACTAGCGACCGCCCGCGTCTTCATTTGCCTGGACTTTATAACCCTAGGCATTAGCACTTCCGTTTACTATCTATTGTGAGTGAAACTTGCAGCAAGTGGGTTAACTGAACCTAATGTCAATACACTGTTTTCTCCGCTTTCCTTCAAAATTCGAGTCTGATTGTGTGTTGATTTGTCACCACTCTTTATTTTACGGGAGGAGGGAAAATATATATATTTAAATATAATTCTTTTCAAGAAAACAACCATAGCAATTACCATGAAACGCTATGCCACGAGTCCAGATGTTCCAGTTCCCCAATTTTTGTGTTAAAAAAATGTCTACGCAAATTGAGCAACTTATGCTAAGGCAATATTTCATTTCTTCTTACTACAGTTATGTTTCTTTCAGGGCTGTTTTAATTGTTTTTATATGATAATGGAAAATACCCATCAGGCTTAACAACTTTTGTAAAAGAGACATTTAATTTATTTTAATTTTATAGTTTTGCTGGTTCTGTACTAGGTGTGGCTAGGCCAGGCGCTAGCTATTTAATAAAAAAGTTCACATGTAAGAGATGAAAAAAAAATCCTCTATCAGTATGTTTTCGTTGTATTGTCTTTTTAAAAATTATTTACTGTTTCATTGCAGTATAATTTATAATTAACATTTTTAAAATATTTTTCGCAAAAGTTAGAGGGGAATGATCAATAATAGCCACATATTAAAATTGTGAATAACTCGATTTATATATTCATAAAAAACGTATAAAAACACAATATCTGTAATGTTTCGATAATTCTACATTTGGTTTTAAAGCTCAGTGATGATGAGGGACGACGTGGTGTGTTCCGAATTTAACATTCGCGTGGAAACTGCAAAATAAAAAACAGAAATTTTTAAACGAGCAACAAAAAAAAAATTTTATAGAAGTAACGAATGCTTGTTATAAAAGTAGCAAATCTCTGTCCAGATGTTGCAGGAGAACAAAAATATAACTAAATTAGATGCTATGGTGGATTACTAAGGGGTTGTTAGGGGTTTTCTGGATTATTATTTTATATTTCTTATTCTATATTATATTTCTTATTAATTTATTTACAACTGACTCATGTGCTTATACATTATATACAGTTGTAGCTACAACACAAATAGAATGAGTCATCCTTAGTAAATGGCTTGTAAATTGAAAAGCACATAATAAAACATATTGAATTGAAGAAAAATTCACCAAGCTACTGTATGTAATTAATATTGAATCAATATTTAGATTAACAATTGCCAAAATAAATGAATTTTATTCCTTCAAGTTAAAAATTCTTAAGAAATTGAAAATATGAAATAAATTTGTATTTATACTACATAAATGACATTTTCTTATTTAATGATAATATTTGAGTAATCTTCGATTACATTTATCTTTTATCCACTTCATTCTTTTTTTACATATAATCTATATGCTTACCCGGTATGGTCGTCACTTTCGTAGTGTACTTCGCGTTCGGAGCCATCAGGCTGCTTCAGGGCGTAGTAGCCCTTCACTACGTCACCATCGCGACTCTCGTGCTGGGACTTGAAGTCTCCAGTGTGAGGGTCTTCTACTTTATAAGCAAAATCATATTTCGGGTACGCCTGTAGAAAAAAATGTATAATAGTTCATTAATAATTATGTTTTGTATTGGTGCTTGTGCCCCTGCCACGACGGCCCAGGGGCACAAACGTGTGATCTTATTATTTTTTTATCTACTAATAGATATTTTACATGGAAACAAATGAATCTATAAAGAAATATCTGTAGCAATTGTTTTGAGTTTTTAAAATGCAACAGATTTAAGAGACGTAATATTTACATAATAATCAATTTCGTGTCCATGGCCATGGTTGTCTCCGTGTCCATGTCCATGTTCATGTCCTTGTTCATGTCCATGTCCTACATGCACTATTTCTGGTTTGCCATCGTGGCGGTTGATATGTTGAGAGGAGTAGGCCTGACCATGGCCATCTGACGCCAGGGCCACTGCCACTAAAGCAGCTAAACACAATATCTGAAATATACAAAAAAAAAGAAAGTTTTATTTCACTTGTAACTCATCTTATTACTTATAACTCATTTCACACGACACATATAAAATTAAAAAAAAAAAAATAATTTATATTGTAATACCTTAGAGTACATGTTTACAGTTAAAATTTCTGTTTCGGATTCTAAATTTAGTTTCAAACTGATACATCTCGATTAGGAGTAACGCCTTTTATATTGATAACAAAGGTAACAACCAAGGTAATGTAGATTTCACTAATATTAATTATTGAATTTATTCTCTACATAGTATGCATAGATCGCTGCTATTTTGTAAAAATCAATTTAAAGAAAAGACAGTCGTATTACTATTTTATTATAGTTAAAATTGGAATAACGCAAAAACTCGTACAGCGCTCTCTATTGACAGTAGTGTAAAAAGAGGTTAACAATTATATAAATTTAATTATCATAAAAAGAAAGGAATATCGTTATTTAATATAATGTTCATATAACATTTATTTGAAAATGTGTTAAATTGAAAAATAATACGGTAAACAGATGATTTACCTTATTTAATGTTTTTTTCCCTTGATTACATACTAAAATATATAGATAAATAATAAACAAATAGTTGATATACTATATCTCACTTTGATATTTATTTTTCATACATTACATGCTTGATAAAATGGTAGCAATCCTCGGCTTAGAGATAATCTATATATAAGTATGAGCATATCTATATATTAAAATGTGAAGGAAAAATGTTATAGTCAAAAACTGTGGATACCGAAGCCCCTCAGAAGAAAATATACGTACGTAACTAATTAAACTTCTTAGGCGTAACAAAACAAATGTATTTATAAGAATTTTATCCTTTGCGTTATCTTATCTTATTTGTAGAAAAGATTTACAATAATAATAAAAAAAAATAACACATTAAAAAAGTTTAATTATAACGCTTTATCTAGTTAAATAAGGTCAGTCGTGGCGAAAAGTATGATTGTTAAACCGACTGGGTGCGATCCCCAGTCGAGGAGATAACATATTTGTTTAAACTTATATTTCCATTTCTTCACTCTAGTGTCGAGGCAAACCGCGACGTTGAGCTCCGCCACTATACACGCAATGCCTCCATAATTCAGCAGAAAGTGGGGTACGCAGTGTCTTAACACTAGGTTTCCTCTGCCTACCCTGCTGTATGCGGGTTACAGCGTGAAACTGATTTATGTGATTTTATAATTTAATTACCAAACTAAAATGTTGACTAGCTAATTCCATGGCGTCGGTTTTTCATGACACATCGTAAAAATTAACTCTATTTTTCCCTAATGCGTTAAAAGAATTACAACATAATTTTGTAAAGTTATTTATTCCTTAAACGGTAGAGTTTAAGCGTGCCGGCGATTACAAAATAAAAATTACTGTGTTAATTTGCAGACTAAAATACTGTATTTACAAATAATTCTTGAATTGCATGAGTGGTAATTAATTAAATAATTGATGATTTGCTGTTTTTATTCACACCTTATGTCATGACTTTTATACAAATTATGACACTGACGTCAGGTTCGTGGCACAGGGGCTCAAGCTGTGCTGTGTAGTGTGACAGTAACCCAACGGTTGTGGGTTCGATTCCAATTTGAAGAAATTATTGGTTGATTTCCTTATAGTTATAGTTTGATTAAATTATTTAATATGTATTCACTATTTAATGCCTCCAGAATTATGTCGAAATGATTTAATGGGAACAGAGTGTCCTTACACTAGGTTCCCCTACTACTTCTGTCTATCCTAATATACGCATGATTCAGTTTTAAGTTAAAAAAAATCCATTGCAGATATGTTTAGTGTCTTTATGTGTCCATGGATGTTCGCCACCTTTTCCGAATTCATGAGGCATTGCGTGTTGAGTAGCGGAACTGAACGCCGCATTTCGCTTTTTATTAGAGCGAAAATTAAAATATGATTTTTTTTATATATCTATATATACATAACATTATAAGTGGGATAATTAATACTATTTAAAAGTGCATAAATCAAAGCGTTAACGTGTCTGTGAGGTTTAGAAATCTCATAAAGCAATTAATATTCTATTTTAAAATATTACGAGTTAATTGCTTATTATTTTTAAACTGTTCCAATCTATAAAAGCAGTCGTGGCAACGTTCAATTGTTCAATACACTTTCGATGCGAGTGAAATAGTAAGTACTTTCTTTTTAGTTAGACTGGTTTCATCAGATAAGCGTATCCTATTTGGAAATATCGTTACAATTGTAAGTATGTATACAGATGGATTTTGTTTTAATATTTCTATATGTAATTGAAAATTGTGGCTAGTCGTGACGCAAGGGCACAAGTGTGTGACTGTAAGCGTGACAGGTTGTGCGAGCAACGTGACAAGTTGTGTCAAAGCGTGACGTTGAGTTCCACAACTCAACACACGATGCCTCGATAATTTCAAGAAACATGGGGAAAGGAATGTCCTAACACTAGGTTCCCAGGTTATCTCCTTTGCACACCCAGCCTGGTGCAGGATACACCATAAGTCTATACAGAATTAGAGAATTAATATGCGTGATGAAACTATTTTAATAATTACTTCGAATTTAAAAATTATTAAAACAAGAAAAGTTGAACATAACTGCAATACAACGTAACAAGAGGCGTGTTCGCTTTAAAGTATTTCTTTCTTTAAATAATTATTATTAGACCAAGGCCAATTTTCAATTGTCGCATTATATTATTTGTCAAGCATTCATTCGATTGTTGGTTTTTGAAACTTTTTATACGAGATACTTGTGATCAGACTGACCTGATTTTTTTTTAAATTTAACATTAAATAATCGCACGCACACCTTGTTTTTATATAATTAAATTTACCAAGCGGTACTTTCATTTTTATAACTTTAATGTTTACATATTTTAAGGTAAGAGGGAACCTACTCTTAAAACATTCCGTCCCCACTTTCCACTCAATTTTTGAGACCTATTGAGTGATGTAACTCTACGCTGCGTTTTGTGTATCAGACGGAGAAAATTACACTAATTTACTGAATGGAAATCGACCACAGACACCGTCTCACTGCCAACGGCCTCTAGTGAACAATGCAGTGATAATTCACTTCTTTAATCTGTACGTTGAGTTCCACCACTACACCACGCAATGCCCCCAGAATTCGATGGAAAATGTATACAATACAAGTAAAGAAACATATGAACTTATAAAATTTATAGATATTTCGTAGAAAAAAAACCTTAACAAACTTAAAAATAAAGTTCGTTCAAATAAACATTAAACAAGAGTGTTAGAATCGCTCCTGGCCAATTGTAATCTATAAGAAATCTATCTAATTCACATTTTTCTATTGTTATATGATAAAAGTAAAAAGTGAGTACAGTATTTAAACTATATTATCGTAATAATAAAATAATTATTTATTATAGACGCCATCGTGCCTCAGTTAAGCTATGTCCGATTGAACGCGATATTTTTGGATTCTAATAAGATCAATATATTTAATATAATAATATATTATGTTTAATTATTCATACTATCTCTTAACACCGTACACATTCCTTATGTTTGTTCGAAGTAGCTTTCACTGCTTTTTAAAAGCCCACTTTTATAAATAATTATAGATTTTGTTTTAGTTTAATCCGTCCCCTAAAAGACATTCTGGAGGCATTTCGTGATGAGTGGCGTAACTCAACGCAGTACTTTGCCTCGTACCAGAGCGGGAAAATGAATTAATTAATTAAATCAAAAAATTTAAGCTGGCCGTGGCGCCACAAAGTGTCATTATAAAATCAACTGGTTGAACGATTCCCAGTCGACTAAATGAAATATTTATTTAAATTTATAATTTCTTCGCTCTGGGTTCGAGGCAAAGCGCGGCCTTCAGTTTTCCAAGAAGGGAATGGACTGGGTTGAAACTAGGTTTCCTTTGCCTACCTGCTGTGAGCGGGATACAGGGTGAGAAAATGAAGATATTAACTATTTCTCTTCATCAAGCGTAAATTGAACCCACGCTGAAAATCGCATGCTTGTGCCTCTGCCCCTCAAGTAGACTCATATACCTACATATTATAGGTTTGTAATGAATACTAGGAAAATGTTTTAAAACCTAACACATATTTATTTTTGTCGAGGAAATAAACATCCTGTAGCTTTCGCTTGGCATCGGTACCAAATTATATTCCTTTGTAACTGCGGTTTTTAAATGAATAATAAATATTAAGGTTAAATTTTTTTTAAGAGAATAAAAAATCCATCCAACCAGCCATTTTTATCGCACTTTTAATTACTGTATTCAATTTCTGCAACTATTAAAAATAATATATAAATACAAAAATTATATCCAGTAAAGTTTGATTGTAAATTTTTCACGCTTTTTGGACACAAAAAGCACAATGTCCACAATATATTATTATATATTGTGGACATTATTATATATTTTGTTTATTTAATCAAAATAAACCCCGTATCTTAAACAATGTAAAAATATCTCTAGTCGACACTTGGACAACTTGAACTAACGTTATTTATGAACGAGAAACGCTTCAAGAGGTATAATTACAATTATATAATAACAACTAATTTTTTTATGACTCACTGTATTACTTTGAATGTGCTGTTATAATAAGTATATATTTATTTAATTTCATTTAAATATATGGTAATTTAAAGAAAAAAACAACAGACTAGTTTCTAAAACGTTAGGATGAGATGCAACGAAAACTAGATCTATCTATGTTAAATCTGAATACTAATATTGGCTCCGTATGTATGTAGTGGGAGTTTTAGAAACTTCAAATTGACAGAATTCTTTATAGCTTTTATGTTAATGTAGTTTAAATAAGAATTTAGTCAGAAATAAGTGTTTGTCTGTGTGTCTGTATGTAATTTGAGAAATATATATTTACCTTCTAATCGTGTAAAAAAAATGTGAAGGAATTTTGCACAGTAAATTTATTATGGATCATAAATTATTCCTCGGCCTAAATGGACAAGGTGCGGAAATTAGAATTTCACTGTGGCTTGTGTTGGGAAGTGACACAATCATTACAAAATTTTGGAAAATCTTGGAATTTTTGCTAGTTCAGAAAATATAAAAAAGATAATTTCCATTAAAAAATATAAAATAAACAAAGTTGTGGCTATTAATTAGTAAAGTAAAATATTTGGATGTAATAATAATATTCTGCATATTGTACTACTGTTTTTAATTAAATATAACAAATTTTATATAATTGTTGCGAGGTGAAAGGCATTGTAAAAATTTTTATCAACATATTTGAGTATTTAGAATTTTCAGTACTTTTAGTCAGAGTGGACTAACAACCTTCACATTGGTTACGTAAATTACGTCAGACAAAGAGTGCGCGTGCGTTGGGTTACAAATGTGACGCCCCGAGCGGTAACAGATTGATTCAGTTCTTTCTCGTAACGTCTCCAGTATATATTAAGGTTTAAACCAATGCTAATTCATCAGTTTCACTGCGGAAGTCTCAGAAGAAAGATCAACATGTTAGCTAAAGTGTGTTTTAAAATCATTTCGTGTTAAAATAAATATATCTTTAGAATATTTATAAATTTACAATATATTTGTTTACAGATTTTGATTCTTACCATTGCCGCTACTGCGTGCTACAGTCAGGAACATATTTACAAATATAAACCTGTCCATCGGGAACAACTAAAGGAATATAGATATCCATCTGTACATAAAACTTTCAGCCTGACAAACCAGGAACCAGCGCCCATCCATGAAGAAGAAGTACATGGCGCTCCGGAGGCACTATTGCACGGACACCATGAACCTGCTGTTTCATCTCAAAGCATAGTTCACTATCAACCATCAGTTCACGAGGAATCGCAGTCGCAAGAATCTTTTGTAGGACACAATGAACCATCAGTAGCTTACAACCATTACTATCAAGGCCATGATCAAGTAAAACTTCAACAAGGACACCACGCCAAGAACAACATTCAATCTTCGCATTATCCTGTGGTTTCTCATGAAGTACCCCAAGCACAATCTCACGATGAAGGTCACTACATCCGCGTCCCCGCCCACAACTATCACTACGCCCAAGAATCTGAACATCATGTACCTGCACATCATGAAGTCGAGCAACACCATAAAGTAGAATCCCATGCTCACGATGAGCCTATCGACTATTATGTAAGTTTATTCATGTTAATTTATTAATCTTATGCATTTCCGGAACTCATTTTACATCGACTTTCCTTTCGCTTTTTCATTTAGAATCTATGCATCTCAATATTATATAAAAGTGTCAAACTATACTTTCTAACCTTAATATTTTAATGTAACATTTCTCAGGCTTATCCCAAATACCAGTATGAATACAAAGTTGAAGATCCTCACACCGGAGACAACAAGTTCCAACATGAGGTCCGTGATGGTGACAGCGTAAAGGGAGTTTACTCTCTTCACGAAGCTGATGGCTCCATAAGAACTGTTGAATACAGCTCGGACAAACACCACGGGTATGTAAATTTAGATACACTTAACTGTTTTGGACTCTCAATTTAACGAGTTTAGAACATAAGCGTGTGACTGTAAACGATGGTTGTGGGTTCGATTCGCACTCGGAGGAATGATTATTTACATATGTTTTCATTTTCTTTCCTTGGCTATTAAGACTAAATTGTTGAATATTGCTAACTAACACGCGATGCCTCGAATATTTGGCGGGCAGTGAGGAACGAAGTGCCTTAACACTCAGGTTTCCTCTGTCTACCCTGCGGGATCTGCGGAATCTACATCTGCGGGATACACAGTGAGACGATGAAAAAAGATTAAATTCATTCAATATTGAAATATATATTTATTTTTTATATTTATTACAAATTATATTTTTATTTTCCAGATTCAACGCAGTAGTAAAGCACTCAGCCCCTGGTCAACACGTCCATATTGAGAGTCATCATGAAAACTAATCTAATTACTATTTGTGGAAGACTGGCTGAGCCTAAATTATTTTAATTGTTATAAATATTGTTGTTTGTTACTAAATGTGTAATTGAAATGTGTTGCTATTACTATTATATAATGCTTATTTAATTCTCAATTATGTTTTATTTTAATCTCAACCAAAAAGGAAAACCTACTTTTTAAATTTATTGCAACAGAATGCATTCTCTTTTCTAATACAGTAAATATATATTTTTTCATTTCCTAGTGGGATTGCTCACATTATGTTGTTATTATTCTCTTTATATTACTCATTATTAATTGAAAGTAAAGGTAACGAAGAACTGATAGAATAGAACTTAGAATTACAATTTGAAGTTGTTTATATATAGGTGGAAGCGTCTGCGCTTCATTTACGGGAACTGCATAGGGAATCTGCATACGCAGCTACAAATAAAAGATACCAATAACGAAAACAGCTACTGGTATAAAAATACTTCTAAACATTGCCAATTTGCAACTTCACCGCCAAAGCCTACGACTCGATTTCGTGAATGAGGCGTGTGCGATGTTGCCGCTTTGATAGGTTAGTGTCTGTGTGCGTCATTACTTACACATGGCGTTTTTTTTTGACAACAATAATTTTATTAATTATTTTGTTTGAAAAAATTACTTTTTTAATTTTGGCAAAACTCTTTCGTTTTAATTGAAGTCTTTTTGTAGCATTGTTGCTTTCATTCAAACTGCTGATGACAAATACACTCTGTATAAAAAAATATATAATATACACAAGAAGAGGCCGTCGCGGCACATGGGCCGAAGCGGGCGACTATAAACGCGACGGATGTGGGTTCGATTCCCACTTGGGAAAATGAAATATTTAATATTTTCTCATTCGCTTCATCGCTCCGGCATCAATGCATAGCGCGGCGCGTTAAGTTCCGTCACTCAACACGAAATACCTCCAGAATTCGGCGGCAGCAAGAAGTGGAGATGAAAATGTCGTCACGATAAATGGAGTATCTTAATAATAGGTTCTCAACTTCCCTAGGGATACAGTGTGAACCTAAAATAAATATAAACAGATACATTTACAGTTAATTCAATATAACGAAAACATAGCGGACGACAATTTGATACGCGTTGTTTTCTAGTGAAATTATATGTTTATAGCAAAAGTAAGAATATGCTAAATATCAGTTTTGTATTCAAATCACTTAGAATTAAATAAAGGCATTTAGATACGGACAGTTTAGCCGGAGTCGTGTTACAATGGTAGTTTATTTTAAAGACAGTGAAAGGACGAGACGGAAAACACCATTTGTTTGGGGTTAGCGAACTCTCAAGATTTTATCATAAATGAAAGAATCGGTTGACGGACGCATTGTTTCTTTGCATTTACATGTTTTAATTACACAGGATCAGATAATATGTACAAAATTAAATGTTAGATTTAGAATACTTTATATTATCAAAGTGAGTTAATGTAAATAATTAATTTTTTCAAGTGGATATCCACAACCGTCGTGCTTATAGACGCTTGTACGTAGTAAAATTTGATAGAAATAGTTTTAATACTTGTTTGATACAAAGTTTTATATAATATTTTTAATTCTTATTTTGTATAATCAGTGCTGATAGTCGCAACTGTTAGTTAAATAATGTTTATACGAAAAAAAACCTTAACTGTTTTGCGATATACCTACATTATCTATATATAAATGAAAACTAGAGAGAAAATAGGATTAAAAGTTCAATTGTAAAGCTAAAGAGTCTGAAGTAAATTTATTAATAAGAATACTGTATAATAATTTTCCATTGATAGTAAAAACATAATAAACAAAATATTTTGAGTTGCTGCAGATGGGGACCGACGATACATTTTCATTCAATCAATACTGCGAGCAATGTCGAAATATAAGCAATAGTGTCACCCAATATATACCAACTAGCATTCTAGGAAATATCAGCCGCTAAGAAAAAACCTTATTATTTTTAAAGGTTCCATAGCTTAAGAGAAAAACAAAACTATTATAGAATCACTTTCTTGCCCGTATATTTATTTGTATGTATGTATGTCCGTCTGTCGATATCATTTATCTCAATTTTGTTTTTTTAACCATTTACTTTAACTTAATGGAATTTAATTGAATGAGGCCGAAGTTAGTATAAAATATCCAGTACTAACGTCTCTTGAAGCATAGAATGAGAAATTTAATTTGTAATTGAGGACTACAAATGGTAAGGCGTACAGAAAATAGATGTAAAAACAAAATATTATTATAATGACACATTTTTTAATGAGTAAACGAGTATATTATATTTAAATTTATTTTTGCGGCGTTGATTTCTACCACTCAACACGCAATGCCTCCAGAATTCGGCAGAAAGTGGGGAACGGAGTGTCTTAACACCGAGGTTCCCTCTGCCTACCCAGCAGGGTACAGTGTGCGGGATACAGTGTGAAGCTGAAAAAACATTTTTTTTCTGTCATTTAATTAAGTGAAAAATTATGAATATCAAAAAAATATTTATATATGTATGTATGTATGCCTAAGTTAAAACTATTCTGAAAGTGTAAGTTTCGTTATCTTAATTTATTTATATCTGTATTAGATTTGATTTGTATTAAATCTAAGGCCGTCGTGGCGCAGGGCCACAAGGTTGTGACTGTAACGCGGCGGTAGTGAGTTCGAACCCCACTCGAGGAAATGGAGTACAAGAAATGACATATAATTATTTAAACATCAAATAAACATATTTTTAAAATTTGAAAGGGGCCATAAAACAAAATATAAAAACGAAAGTTCTATTCAACACACAATATTATATTTAATCGATACACAAACATTGATACACATATTTAAAGACTAGACCCATCAATAAATAGCTTGATTGATGGCTGTATGAGTACATATATAATAGCGTGATAACTTTCTATCAGGAACATTGTTTAATTTCTAATGATGTGCCAGTACGTAGTGGGGGGCGTGGTGCTGGTGCTGGGGCTGGACGTGTTGAGAGTGGCCGGAACGCTCTACTTGAGCATTGAATCTGAAAATGATATTTGTGAATTAAACATTTGCGTTCTATAGAAACCTATGTTTTTACAAGCTTTGCCTTTTCTATTAAATTGATATGATCAATAGATGTATATGTATTTTTTTTTTAAAGTAAAAACATATGTTATTGATAATTTTGAATTCGGAAAGCTAACACTGGATATGATCTTCAAATCTTATTAATGTCTCCAGGAAATAGTTTCTTTTGATATGATTACAAATATAAACATATATACACAATATAATTCAATTTTTCTTACCCACTGTGTCCATCAACGTTGTAGTGAACGGTGCGGATGGTACCGTCAGACTCGTGAAGGCTGTATGAACCGGACACGTGGTCACCATCACGAGCTTCGTGCTGGGACTTGATGTCACCAGTGTGGTGGTCGGCTACGTTGTACGCGAACTCGTATTTAGGGTGAGCCTGGAAATTATGGTTATATATGGTATGAAATATTTGTTTAATATGAAATTTTGATGAAGTCACATGCAGTATTTACAATTTTGAAAAGTAAGCTGATATATATAATATTATAGTGTTAACAAAAAATATATATGTATGAAATAAAAAAATTAAGTTATCTTAACTTACATGGTAGTCTTGATGTCCATGTCCAGATTCATATTGGTTATAATGAATGGGAGAAGCGTGCTGGACTATAGGAGAAACGTGTTGAACGGAAATTATAGGAGATGCGTGATGTGAGATGGCAGCAGTATGAAGACTTCCATGGCTACTAATAGGAATGGCATGGTGGACAATGGGAGCTTGATGGTAAGAAGTGGGAATAGCTTGAGTTAATTGGCCTTGGTATCCATGATTTTGGGAGATGTCATGACGAATGATAGATTGGGATGACGTGGCATGACCACTTAAATGTTGCTGGGCACTTGCTGCCACTAGCAGAGCTGATATGGTGACGATCTGAAAAAATAATACCATCTTTTAATAACATTGTAAAATAAGATTCAATTTTTAAGTAAGTAATTAAATAGGCAAATTAATTATTTAGAATAGCACAACCGTATGATTGTGGATTCCACTTGAGGGAATAAGTTATTATTTACTATTATAATATTTTCATCTAGGGCAAAAGCTTGCCCTCTGAGGCAGAGAGAACTTAGTTTTCGATTACTTTATAAAAGAATTAATCCTTTATTTACTTACTTTAGAAATCATGGTTGCTCTGTATGTGTTATTTTTTGTGAACTTCGCAAGCGAATGATAATTATTTTTTCAAAAATTGAGCTTTTATACTCAAATCCCTCGGCAATGTTGTAAAGGGTTCATAAATGTGAAACGAGTTTTTAACATTACACCTTATGTAAAGTATTGAAAATCGCTTTATCAGTTAATAAGGTCAGCCGTACCTTTAGAGCAATGAAAGTACTTTCGACTATTAAAAGTATTTAATGCTTTGTGTAAAAGTGGTTTATTTATTTTTATTACTTTTGGTTAATATTAAAAATGATAACTATGTAATAAATAAAAAATAAACCATATTAGGTTCGTTATGTTATGCAAATTATTTTAGTCAAGTCAATCATACAAGATTTTGTCCAGTAGATTTATTTGACTATAGGTTTATGTTTGTTTTTCCTAAATTTCATCTTCATCTAAATGTCGAAGCGATTAGATACGGGAGACAGATAATTGAGATAATTGGCTTAAAATTCAGTAATGTGATTATTATATTTATTTAACTTAGATGCTTAAAATATAAAGGTTTATGTCGGTCAAGCCTCATATCCCGCATTTCCCAAACATAAACTATAACGAGCTTCACGTTTTTTGGTGAGATAGACAGACAGAGGTAACTGAGATACACGGTTCTCCACTTTCTGTCAAAGTAACATTAAATAAGACGTCTAAAACAATATCTTTTTAATTTAGAAAATTTATAGACACTTCCATCTACTAGTTATATTGTACACATTATATTATATATTATGTTGTATTTGTTTGCATAAAAATATTTATATGTATTTATTTATAAATATATGTAGGTATTTGTGTATTGTATATGAGCATATATATTTTCGTATATATCATAAGTATATTATATGTTTACTTAGTATTATCTTTTCTTTTTTTTTTCATGTGCACGTAACGTTATTCCACTCTTCTCTATTTATATTTTAAGTCCTTCAGTACTCCTACATTAAGTAAGAAATATTTCACTTCCTTATAATCTACATAAAAGTTATCAACTTTTATGTAGTTCCCATCGGCATACAATTCTGAAATTAGTGCAGTGGTATCCACGATGCGAGTCCACGCATTTGACCGGTTTTTATATTTTTATTATAACAAGTAAAATGAGCAGGAAGTGTAGCCTTCTACATTTTTAAATATTTTAAAGTTTGATGACAATAGCACAGATTGTATGTAGTGTAAAAGCTCACTATAGCAGTAGCTTACCTTAAGATAGTTTATTTAATTATTTTTAAGAAAGTATACGTAGAAATCAAGAGAGATACGTAGAATCACGTTCTTTTGCTATACTCATACCTTGAAGCAGTCATTTATAGGCGACATACGAATTACAATACTGCATCTATAATTCTATACCTATAGTAGTATTGTAAGTATTAGAGTAAGGCCACTTAAATCATTCAGGATATGTATCTTCATACTCTACTTATCGCGGCAGCCTAAAATATATTTATGAAATAATAATATATCATTTATTTCTTATTATTATACGTGACTGCTGCGGGTTCAAATCCACACGATATTAATTCCGTAAAGCAAATAATAACAATAGAAGCATTCCTAACAAAAAAGTGTAAAATATTATAATTAAAAAAAATATAATAATATAATTATTAAATAAAAAATATAAATCTCAAATGCGTAAAACTAAAAAGAAAACAAATAGTCCATTATTTCTTTAGGACTAACTGTCAAAGGTACTTATAATGGGTCCAATTATAAGTTGTACCCATATCGCTAATGCCTGCGAGACAAGTGTCTTGTCTGTGTCTTAGTGTGACATTTTACTCAATTTATGCCTATTCTATATTTACATGTATGCGTGTGGGACGTATATTAAGGCTTTATGTATATCTGAAATAGATTAGGCTGAGTAGAGGGTAGGGTAATATAATTTTCATTTGCGCGCTCTGGTAGACAAAGCGTGGTATTGAGTTCCGCCACTCAACACGTAAAATAACTTTAAATTGTGTAAAAAATGGGTATTAACAAAAAAAAATACCAAAATACATAAGACTAGATTTTATTTTTAAATTTAGAACAATTGTTGTATATTTTACTACTCTACACATTTAATATAATTAAAAAAATATTCTTAATGATGTGAAAGAACATAATGTGGTTCAATATGATGGGCAGGCTGTATGTGGGCTGAAGGGGCAGAGTTGTGTACTTCAGCGTTGAATCTGTAAGAGATCATATATTTGTTATTATATATATATACTTACATTTTTTATTTAGTTTACCTATACTCAATTACATAGTATGCAAATATATTATATCCTCTGTGAGGCCCGTCATGGCCAAGGGCACAGGCGTGCGACTGTATACGCGGCAGGTTGTGAGTTCGATTCCCAATCGAAGAAATTAAATATCAAATATTTTAATTTCCTTGCTCTTTCGGAAAACGTGGTACTTAGATCCGCCACGCAATCCAGAGTTCAGCGGAAAACGGAGAAAGCGTCTTAATTCTTTGTTCCCTTTGTTTACTCTGCTGTGTGCGGGCTACAGCGAGGGTAAGAATCAAATTAAAATTTCGAACAAATGTGTATGAACTTTTGCTATAAAATATAATAATATTTACCCGCTGTGATTGTCAGCATTATAATGTACAGTGCGTACGGAACCGTCGGGTTGGTGCAAGCTGTAGTACCCATTTACATGATCACCATCACGAGCCTCTTGTTGGGATTTGATATCTCCAGTGTGATGATCTTCTACGCTATATCTGAACTCATATTTAGGATGTGCCTGTGAAATAAATATTTTTTATTAAAAATAAATCTATGAGCTTTGAATTTTAAGTAGTCATTTTTTTATATAGAGAAACTTAATTTCTTACGTAATATTCTTGGTGGTCGTGGGATCCCCCGTTGCGGTAATTGTTGGTAAGTTTTAGAACAGGTGGAATGTGTTGTACAATAGGAGAGGCGTGTTGAACAGATTGAACAGTGTAATGTTGGACAGGAGCAGCATGCTGTACTACTGGAACAGCATGGTACACGGATCCACTGTTGTGAACAGAGGGTGCTGAATGATGAAGTATTGGTTGTACTTGATGGATAGGTCCAGAGTGATGTACTGGTGCAACATGCTGGATTTTGACTAGTTGATGGACTGGCGCTACCAGATGACCATTTGATTGTATGTTGTTATATCCGTGTTGTGAAACGTCTTGGAGAATAAAAGATTGCGAAGATATAGCAGGCCCATGTGATTCATGTTGTGCGTTTGCTGCTAAAAGTGCAGTAGAAAGTAAAAGAATCTGAAAATTAGTAATAAATTATACTTTTAAAATCATAAGATAATAAATTTGTCTCTTAGAATAGTTGTACAATAAGACAAATAGTCTATATTATATTATATAAACAAATAGTTTTTAATTAATGCAATTGTTGTTATATAAATACATACGATTCTAGTAACTTACTTTAGAGATCATTTTGAATGTTTATGATTGTGAAGCTTGCAGGTAAATGATAATTTTTACATTCGGTATTTGCTTTTTATATTCTGTTTAAAATCTCGTTTTAGAGTGATAACTCGTTAATAAGTCAATATATTAATTTGGTAAAAAGTAGAGTAAAAATCCGGTTCGGTGATTGTCTTATAGTTTTACAGTTGAAGGGTCTTTAAATTTCGAAGTAAAAGTTGATTATATTGAAAATAAAACACAAAAAGTAAATGAGATAGGTATATTACATAATATAAGCAAAATGTGGAGCCTTCGCCAAGCACCCATAAGGCATTGTCTAACGTTTCATAAAATGTATACTCCTAACTAAGTAAGAAAACGGAGAAAGACATACAAACTAAAAAGAAATTATAATACAAAAGTTAGCACCCATCAAAAGCAGGTACTGGTTGTGAAGTCTTGGGCCGTCGTCCCATATTAGATACACCTTATGAAACGCTGTGCCGATACGCCATCCGTTGTACCATTACCAGGGTATACTCAAGTACCATTGTCGCATTCTGTCTTATCCTAAATAATAAAGGTAATAAATATGTCGTTATCAAATGTTTAGCCATGGAGGAGGGAGCCATGGAGGAGGGAGCCGTGGCCGAGAGGAGAGGCGGCGATTACAGGGGCATGAGCAACGGCTGCGACGGCAGGATGCGCGGCGTGGCCTTGTCTGCTCACCACAGCGTTGAAACTGAAATAAGCAAATTATTTTGAAATATAAATAAATCTATATTCTATAGTATTATGTTTAAAATAAAAAATATTTTCTATGGTATTATTTGTTATTTTTACAAGAATACATTTTTATATCATTATATTTTATCTTGTAGACTTTACTTTTTACGAGTAAATGCTTCGTATTTTTTAAATTACAATCGACATATTTACGTCTTCATAGCGAAGTTGGTTTTATTCTGTGTTTTTGATAGGATTGAAGGCTATTTCATATAAGTATAAATATATAAATTTCTCAATGATAGAATAAAGAATAATTTGCACGTTAAATGTTCTTTGATTTATAAAATTAGTGTATTATATTATATATAAATATTAGTGTAATTATATTAAAATAAATTCATAATTATAAGATATTTTAAGACCCTACAAGTAGAGATAACTATGAATTAAATATTTTTTATATACTGTTAACAATATATAATAAGAACTATTTACCCATTGTGATCGTCAGCGGAGTAGTTAACAGTACGGATGGTGCCGTCAGGTTCGACGAGGGAGTATTGTCCCTTTACGACGTCGCCGTCGCGGGCTTCCCATTGGCTCTTTTGATCGCCGGTGTGACCGTCAGTGACACCGTAGTTGAACTGGTAGCGGGGGTGGGCCTGAAAAGTTAAAGTAACATTTTTAGATACAGTTGGGGGAGGCAGAAGGGACCTAGGAACTTTGTATTAGGATATTCCATAGCCCATAAAAACATTTTCCACCGATTTCTTGAGGCATTTCGTGACGAGAACTCAACGCCGAGCTTTGCCTCGTTACTAGAGCGAGAAAAATAAAATATTAAGCATTTCATTTCCTCAAGTGGGAATCGAATCTATAAATTGTCGTGTCTATAGTCGCATGCTTGTACCCCTGCACCACGACTCGTGGCGATGGGGTATGGGTTCATACAATTTATTAATTACTTAATTAACAATAAATTTAATTTATTCAGTATATTACTGAGTCTGTTATCATAGTTAGTCATAGGAATATAAATTTTCAACATTAATATAGGTCACCGTTTCAGTAATTTAATTAAATTTGAAAAATTAATAAGAGGGCTGCGTGTCCAGCCAACTCTCCAGTTTATACGTTTCTAGATATATAGTGTAATCAATATATTAATATGAATATTACTTACATAAACCTCAACAGGGGCAACGGCGTGGGCCACAGGCGCGTGCAGCACGGGCGCGTGTGATACGATGGCACCGTGACCTAGTAAAAGAAAATATTTTATATTTATAGTATTTCTAGCCTATATTTACAGTTATACATTATTATAACCAAAACGCAAATTTCTTTATTTTTTATATATGGTAGAGGTACTTATTGCCGTATTGATTGAAATTCTTAGTTGTAAATAAATTTACAAAACAAATTTAAAATAACCTACGATTAAAAGAAAGGATAATATAATTATTATGTTGAAAGATATGAATATAGTAATAAAATGTAAAAAATATGGAAAAACATTGATGAAATGAAGGTGAAGTATTAATGATAATTTTTCATATTCATATAATATATTATAGACTTTTCTTCCAAGTCATCAATAAATCTTATACTACCTAGTCCCAATCCATATGCAGGAGCAGCCAATGCAGGGGCTACAGCATGAGCGGCAATGGCAGGAGCAGGATGTCCAAGAACTATACTCTGAGATGATATAGCTCCGTGAGGGCTCGCAATGAGTCCTCCCTGTGCTACCACCAGGAGCGCGCATGCGACGATTGCCTAAAATATATAATAGAAAATGTAATATAATAAGATACAAAAAAGATAATTAAAACATTTTATAGCGAAAATTATTCTCAATAATTTCAATTATTAAACAAAGTTTTTTTATTTAACAACATATTATTACAATAATATATAATATTACCTTTGCGAACATTTTCTTATGTTATTACTAGTTGGGGCGGTGGTCCCTTAAGCTCTAGGATCTGATGTGTGCTTAAAATTGAGATACTTGGCGTTTATATAGAGCCTACTAATACTGTGCCCTATAGGTAGAGCTGAGGTCCCGCCTGCGGTGTCGCAGCCACACAGAACTATGTGAGTATGTATGTATAAAGGGCGCTGCCCGCAATAATCTAGATAGTAACAAAAGTATGGATAAGCCGTACAACGTTTTGATTTTACAGCATAGGAATTGAAATAATAAAATTTACTTAATCTATCTGTAAATATTGGAAACATAGGAAATAGGAAGTTTATAAACACGTTTTATAGTGAGCAGTATTGAGGGGATTGAAAAAAGAAAAATGGAGGCTCTTCGGATATTTTTTTGTATTGTTAGAATATTATTATTTTTTTAATATATA
>JBAIZZ010000213.1:198365-282225 GCA_037355905.1 Heliconius aoede | reverse complement strand
TGAAATGATACCTCGCGTGTGCCGACTTCGTAAGTTACTATGACAATGTATATATTGCATGTCTGTTCATTATACTTTTATATTCTGAATAATCAATAAGTCATTTAATAGTTTCCATAAAATTGGAATGCACCTTGTGTAATCAAGTTGAAAAGATGTGAGAGTAAATATATTATTTAGTATATCTAGTATAGCACTTTCCACGCTTTCCTTCGCGATACGCTTCTTGAATACATTCTTGCTTTTTTTTCACTAGCTACAAAATTTTTATGAGCCTCTTTATTGCCTCGCATGACATTGATGAATTAAACTTTCATTATAATCAATTGCCTTGCAAGCATAAACGTTAAAGAAATCATATAAATTCTGAATATTTATGAGGAACGTGCAAAATTAAGAAAAGAGAGTTATTTTATATAATGTAAGAGAGTAATTTTATATTTTAATAATAAAAGAATAAGTTTTTATGAAAAGAAAGTTTAATATAATTTAAACTATTTTGGATTATTAGCATATTATTTATCGGTCAATGCTCGCAAACGGGTTAATGTTTGTAAACAGAAGTCGCTAAATGTCACTCGCCCGCGGCCATCTTCTCAAGTTCAAGATGATCGAACGTGCGCCGGCGCATCGTTCTCAATGTCAATGACAGATCGTTTAAATTTTTTTTCTGTAGAATTAGTATAATTCATACTTTCATCGTTAAAACGAAGAACGTCAGATGAATAATAAAGTAAAAGTTTTTAAATCATTATTGATATTGAATATATTGTTTTTATCTAAGTAATAATTCTATCCAGTACCATATAAAAACGTAATATAATATAAGAATTTGATTATTAATTGTGTCACGTTAAATGCAAAGTGTAATATCAAAAAGAAGGATATAACTTGCAAAGGCAATTGTACTTTTACCCACATAAAACAGGTTATGGGGAAAAGTGGGTGAACGATACTAAAACTGGTCCATTATATTACAGCATCAGCTCACTTTCAATATTTGCGTACTCTGCGACATAGCGTAACGAGTGTTTCGTAAATTAGTGTGCTTATTCAAATTGCCTTCAGTTAAATATAATATCTCCCAAATACGTTTATTTGCACAATGTGTTTTTGTGTTATTAATAAATTATTTTTTTTATTGTACTTTATTTAAAAAAAATATAATTATTAAATTTTATTATTTTACATATTTATAAGAATCATTGTGAAGAAATAAAGAAATAGGTTTTAAGAAACCTAAAATAAAATAATTATATAAAGAAATAATATACATACATCATCTGGTTGTCGCTGAACCCCTATGGACTCGTCTATAAAATGATTTTGAGCTATAACAAAAAATAATTTTCCCAAAAGAACCTGCAAAATATTACAAGATGTGTACTCTTGCTCAAACATTTATAAGTTTTGTAAAAATCATATTTTGTTACTATACTTGGATTACGGATTAATATTGCTACATAATATTGAAATTATATGTAAAAAATAACATATTAATGTATATAATATGTAGGTATATTAGTATATATATTTATCACATTATACTTAATTATACTTACGCATACTATTAGTAACTTAGCCATAGTCCACTACGCAGTCGACGCCACCATATAGCAACACCATGCACTACTTACAAAATTATTACTTCTTTTATTCTTTAGGAAAAAATACTATAGGCCTGTCCATATCCAAGGTTGAGGCTACACGAAGACGGCATGCACCGTTCATCACCTACCTATTTATAAACGCACACAGTCCTATCTGCACAATGCGCATTCATACACACTAACGCACATATTAATGATTGTTGTCACGTACTTACAACGCTATCTTTAATTACTATATTGTATATAGTCATATAGTATAACTACCCCACTCCGGATAGAAACTGTAATTAATTTCCTTACATTTGAAAGAAAATAGGCGTTTATTATATTTCTACATCTCGGAGTTCTATCTTTTCAAAGACAATATAGCAATATAATTAGTATTTATAAGTCTATTAAAGTATTTATAAGTCTATTAGTATTTATAAGTTTAATCCAACTACCCTTCCAAATGGCTCAATGAGTTCTTCCTATGGATACAAAACCTTTGACCTATTTGCCTCCTTTTTTCTCTTCAGTTTAGAGGAAAACTCAATAATAGATTCAAAAGCGATAAAAACTATTGATCTTAGATTGATAGTAAGTCAATTACAATTTTGCTATTCGACATTTCTAAGAAAGAAATAAGTTCTTACAAAATAACGATAAAATATAACGTAACCAAATGAGGTTTTCATGACGACATACCACCATATTCAAAAATTGTGTCTATCATTCTAAATACTTAATGATTTTTTTTGTAAATACTTAATGGCATTCATGGTGGTTTTGTCAAGTCGAGAGTTTATCTAGCTTTATTAAATACAATCAAGTAACTTGGACAGAAACAAACAGACATATACATAGATTTTAGGTTCAAAACCAATTAACATGCACTGTAATAAATGTACAAAAACACCTCGGGATCATTATTAATACTAAGGTTTACTTCTCATGCTTCTCTCTCACTTATCTCCCTCGCACAGTGATAGTGTATATAAATAAATAATAATATTACAGAATATAATATTACAGAAGTGTTAGTGATTAGAGACCACATTTCTCAACACACTAGCTAAAATAAAAAGGTTCTTCGGGCATTTATCTTAATATGCAAATGTCGCCCTTCAGCTTGAGGGTCTTATGAAAGATACTTAATTCTTTAGCGGTTATTACAATTGATGATTTTTTTTAATGTCTTGAAGACTGTCAAGACTAACTTCATTTAAAGCCAGTCGAGACTCAGAGGCACAAACGTGCGCCTATCTTTTAAATTTTAATCAAAAATATCCTATTCAAATAAATCAATTGTGTCTAGCGTATCGAGCTGTTATCTATTTTGTACATTTAGTATTTCTCAAGTAAACCTTGTAGTATGTGTTTAAGAATCGATTACTATTACAATTGTGTTGATATTTCAGAAACGCAACTGAGCATGCAAATCAACGAAAGTGAATGCGTTAGATGTAATAATTGCGTGCGCGCAGTAGTACAGTTAGTGCATACCGTTCTATATTGCTATATTAATATCATACTGCTTATATTTTATTGTTGCATTGCCTAATTTCATAGCTCTTTAACTCTATGAGTATTTTTTTTGTCAATGTATACTGTCATTAAGTAACATTATAATATTGAACCAAATTTGTCAGTTGGTTTTATTCAATACAGAAATTTAAAATGTAATATATTTTACATATGTATTTTCGAGCTCAGTGGAGAGGCCCATATCCAACAGTGGACGAGGAAAAGTTGATGATGATAAGCATTTTTGTAGCTATTGAAAACTCAAGCAAAATCTTATTCTGCTTATATAAAACTATCTAATTAAAAATAAACATTAGTTAGAGAAATAAACATTTTTTGTGGTCTTTTTAAAAACACTAACAAAAAATCAATTGATATTTTACACTTTTGACACTAAAGTAAATCACATTCGTTGCAAACAGTAATTTTTATGATATTCATAAATGACCAATTCATTAGTTTCATGCTCGAGCTCTTCATATAACGATGATAAATTATGTCAGGAAACACTAAATAGTAAAATTTCTAGTTTACTTTTTAAAATGTCTTCTTTATGTAGATTTATTTATATATTTATAGAAACCTATGTATTTAATTTGATGAGAAGATAATGAATACTGTTATACAGAACTTGAAACTTGAATAGCTTTTGAATATGAATATAGGCTTTTAGCGACATCTCTTACAGCCTTCCTAAGTACATTGTCATAGCAGCGCCATCTATCAAAATATATAATAAAATTTTTAAAATACTATACTAATCCAATTTTTATACAATACCATTGGATTGCACAAATTAAAATTTTAAAAAATAAATAAAACATGGCAATAAAGTAACAAGTTTTATTTTAACTTCAATAATAAATTACTATTTATATAAAATGTATGAAACTACATAGTATTATGTATAAGGTAGTTTTATTTTTCTATTTGCGCAATATCACAGCTTTGTATTGCTTTAGCTTGCCGTGTGTTGATCGTTTCAATATATTTTATATTAATTGTCGCCATCTAGTGGTAGCCATAGTAACTTGGCACTTTGCTGTACACTTGAGGATGGTAAGCTTGGCCAATTCGCTTGACAATCGCATTGAAACCATTATGCTTGTCAGCAGTGTACTCCACTATGCGAGTAGTACCGTCGGGCTCGTCGAAAGAGTAGGCACCTACAAAAATAAAAATATATCTAATTTACTACTTGAAATCTTTACAAATGCAACGACATTATATTAATGTAATATTCTATAACATATTCTCTATATAACTCATAATTCATTATTTCTAACAACTGTAAAACAAAAGTCACACCCCTGTGCCGCTGCGCTAAATAAATAGGACATAATTAATTACCTTTAACAACATCACCATCACGAGTTTCCCACTGTGACTTGCGATCACCAGTGTGAGGATCGTTGACTGAATAATCAAATGCGTACTTGGGGTACGCCTGAAAAATATTAAGAGCAAAGTTACTGATATGTGACATTGCAATCTTTCCCAAATATTTAATTAAATTTACAATCTTATGCATTATAATTAAAGCGTTACTTAAAATTAATTTTCAATATAATTGATAAAAAAGTTTAATGATTAATTGTTATTATAATCATATGTAGATTCAAAAAAGGCTAGAAATAAACACATTTCAAACTATAGTTCAACACTGTTATTTTCACCATAAAAAAGACATCAACGACTACACGTCGTGTGTCTGTGAAAGAAATCTTTTAAAAAAGAAAATGATTAAACTATACATAATAATTGTTGTTTTATATTTTTATTTATTTGTTATATTACAGTTTAAAGGAAACATTTTAATTTCAATTCCATTTTAAACTCCATACAATTGTCATTTAACAATCTATAATTTGTTTGTGTAATCTTAAATTCTCTTTACTATTCCACCACTGATCAATTTAGATAATTAATATGACTAGTCTGTTATTACTTACATAATAAGATTCATGGCCGCCTCTGTAGTTGTCATATCCATCATATCCATAGCTCACATAAGCAGGATATGCTCTGTACCCGCTGTAACCTCCATGATTGAGATAGCTGATGTACGTGGCTCTAACCGCTGCGCATAGCGCTACTACAACACAAACCTGTAACAAATACAGATTAAGGAATATAAATAATAATGTATTGAGGTATTACTTGCGGTGTTATTTAAATTAAAAAAAATGTCACGTAATTATTAAAATAAAATTAGATGTCTATTTTTTTTATTTATAAAATATCGAGTGTTAATGCGGGAGGTTGAGAGTTCGATTTCCATTAGAGGAAATGAAGTATGTAATATATTCATTTCCTCGCTATAGTAACTGGCAAACGTAGCGTTGAGTTCCGCCAGTCAACATGCAATACTTTCAGAAAGTGGTAATGAAAGTATTTTAATGGGGACGGAGAGTTTTATGACTAGTTTTAAACAATAGGTCTTAACACAAAAAAACCTTATTTTATTGGGTAGAAACACTTCTATAGTAACACTTATGTTCACTTACTATTTATTATTAGAAGTTAACTCAAAATATTGCACCGTATCTGATAAAACCTAGTAAAAAAACAAAACAGAAATATTAAAAACACGGCCACTTTTGAAAAGATGACTCTTGTGACACGCTACACACTGTACGTAATAAATGATTTAACGCTTTAAATTATTTAATAAGAACAATACTTAAAAACAAACACAGGAAGTATTAGGTACACTAATAATTATAAGGTAAGTTATATCATTTCCGGTACAATGTTTCAATAACAACCATATCGAATATATTACGTAGACAATGAGTTAGAATTTTTATCAATAAAACGCGTAGCGTGTCGAGCGCAGCTGATTTTACTATATAAAGTAACTACATAAGTACTTATATGGTTTATGTAAGGAAAATTATAATTATTACATTATGAGGAAATAAATTATATATGTTTTGAATATCTGAAAGAAATTTTAATATTTTTATATAATAATGAATTCAAAATATAATGAATATGGTTTTAAATTAAAGTATATCGATAGTATGAGGCTATAGTCATCGAACCTACGTGCGGTCCCATCTGTGATAAACTTATTATTTATTAATATTTACATATCTTCGCTTTGGTACCAAGATCAAAGATTTGGTGGAAAGCAGAGAACGGAGTGATTTACCGCTAGGTTCCTACTGCTTATCCTGCTATATCCGGGAAACAGCGTGAATCTGTTTATATCTATAATAATAATAAGTCACAAAGTATATCAATTATATCCATATTTATATATATTGCATATAAAAATACAAAGTAATAATAGAAATATAATTTACATAGAAACTTGTTTTAATGTAAAACAAAATAGATAAAAAAAATAAAGTAAATGTTAGGGAAATAACTATATATTTTTTTTTTAGTTCAGTGGCTACTAAGAGAGACGTGAGTGTCAATATCACAGGGTTGTGGCTTAAAGCTGTCACTTTCTATTTACCAATATATGTGTATATTGTAAAATTGTATATTTTCAGTCCGCTAAACATACTTAGGATTGTCTAATTTTTAATAGCAATTTGCTGAAAAAAAAATGCTTTTCAGCATACACTTTTAATATCAAAAAGGAATAAAAAACAAATTGAAAACGCTATTGCGTACTATTTATTATTATCATTCCTTCAAATGGATATTTGACATATAAGTTTAATTTTTTTTTTAATTCAAATTTATTTGCTGCAACAAATGAATCATATAATAGCTCGAATCGCACAATGCGCCGTAATAACGCCAGTATTATACCACAATTTTTTTGCACTTTTCTTGCCTATAATTGTTTATGTTCCCTACCGTCATTACGATATTATATTCAATTTTATGTTGAAAAATAAGAAATATTTTTGAATTGCGAACAAGTTTTAGCTTTACACATTTCTTGTTTATTCCTAGCGTAGTAGACAAAGTGATTATTGAGGCAGTCAGTTGTCTACTTCCTGCCAAATTTATTTCCCACTGTGACACTGCACTTTGATGCTCGAAATCGGTATCGAAAACGAAAAAATCATTAGTTTTACTAGTTTAAGTTTATATATATACAAAAATAAATATAAGTACAATTGTAATTAAGTTTTATCTTTGTAAAACTGATTACATAGAAATTATGTATAATATACTTTTGTTAGCACTTTTATTTTAGATAGTTCGATTCGTGGAAATGAATTATTGTGTGTGAAAATTAGAATTTTAATTTTGTAATTAAATTTTTTCCAACAAGGAATACAAGAAAATTAAATAATAATAAAATTAGTTTATCAAGTAACAGTAACCTTTGCATGGATCATAAATATAAAAATATACTTACTTGGAGTCCACGCATTTTACACTTTAACTCTGCAATAACACTGGTACGTTTAAACAATAGCCCTCTACTTATATAGGCCTCGGGTTACACCACCGTTTACTGGGTTTGTTCAAAACAATACCTTAAGGAATTAGTGAATAAAGGACTACATTCGTAGGCGATCCATGTATACGTAATATTCGAAAAAATATTTATTCAATAATTTAAGTTTAATTTTTTATATCGTTTTTTGTAAAGAAAATAATATTTATTTAATTATTTATGTCCAATCAGATACATAATATATTTAGTACTAGATTTCTATATCACACTTATAACATATAACATAAGGCTTAATCAGATATGTTAGATATTTTATATTAAAATATTTAACATTAAATAATTCTAACTTGTGACTATATTATAACGTAGTCTATGACATTACATTATTTTGTTATACATAATATACTTATGTTCGTACTACATTATTTTAATGTATATATATTTAACATTTATTGTATAATTATATAAATAATAGCATTTACCGTGTAGAGTCAGATATTTTTAAACTTTACGATGTATACCGCACATTGCAAGATGGTCAAAGGCCGTAACCTGGAATTCTAGCGTTAAAACATCCCGTTCCCTTTAAGTCACTATTTCTATCTAATTCTGGAGGGATAAATTGCGTGTTGAGTGGTAGAAATCAAAGTGCTATGTCCTTCTTGCCAGAACGAGGAACTTAAAATATTAAATATTTCATATCCTTGAGTGGATATCGACCCTGTTGCGATCACAGTTATTCTTAGTCGCCCATTTATCTATTTATTATTTATTGGTCATTTTATTTACTAATTTCTTTTTATTTACAGGGTCATTTTATTTACAGGTTGGCAATATTAAAAGTATGTTTTAGAAATTAATATAAAACTTAGTTTCGATAAGACTTTTCACAACTTTTAACGAACCGAAAAATGTATATTTCATCATAATGTAAAATGATACAAAAAATTCTCTAATCTTATATTAAAAAAAAATTAATACCGTAGTAGAGTAGTTAGAGTAAGCGAACTTTGTTCTCTAGAGAATTAATTTACACGATAAATGAATCATATTATCGTAAACAGAAGTATTTTGTAATACCCTAGCTTCTTATTACGCGTTAATGTAGAGTAAAATGTACCTATTGTTTCAGCTATTAGTTAATAAAGAAACGTCATTTATTCTATTACACAAATAATTAATATATAAAGTTGCAAAAAAATAGTGTTATTGAGGACTTTTTTTTAAGCTTCCCGTTTTAAATCGTCGTATCTTCTCATTCTGCATAAGCAGATACAATATAGTATTGAGACACTCTGTTCTACGCTTAAAATACTAATGGTTGTTAGATCTTCATGCAATACAATGATTTTAATTATGATATCGTCTTACCGAAGTCGAAGTTACTTATTAGCATATCGAAAATGGAGTACGACAATTACCAAGTTCACACGGTCAATAAAACACAAAATTGAATGAATGAATTTTATTATTCTTTATATTAAATAAATCTAAATATTTTATTATATATCAAAATTTATATAATATAACTATAATAGTAATGTATGATTTTGTAAATAACACTAAAATTTAATCAAGAATTTTTGGGATTCCCGAATTAAGCTTGAACATCTGTTTTTGAACATATTAAAATAATTAATATGAGACGCTTTAGGCCATTCTAATATCCATATTAATTTCCGAATAGAGAGTATTATGAAACAAAATCAGCCTTTAATAACCACATCTACATCGCTTTCTCGGAAATAGGTCGAATTACTGGTAACCCTGTTATATATGTAAAGTTTTATCTGTAAGTTTAAATCTTTTTATAACCCAACTTTGATATTTTAATGTTATATTATATCTTGAGTATAATTTAATATAATTTAATTTGTAGTTTTTATCTTACTTTATTAGTAAAAACACTTTTACACTGTTTTTTCTACACTGCCATCTATGAAAATAACCATATATCATCATAGCGTAGAGAAACAGGAGGTGTCTTTCACAATCTCTTAAATATTTGATTAAGCGGATAGTTTTGTCATTCGTTACACAGATGTCACTGTAGTTTATTTTAATTGAAAATTATATGTAGCCTGTCCCGCACATAGCAGGGTAGTCAGAGGGAATCTGTAAACCTAGCGTTAAAACACTCCGTTCCCAACCAGGCATTTCCTCAAGCGGGCATCGAACGCACGACATGTCGCATTACAGTTATACGCTTGTGCCAACACGCCTCAAATTTTACGTTTGATGTATTAGATACATAATACTTGTTTAACACTTTTTTCACATTTTTTTTTGTATTTTGTAAGTGATTATTATATTAAGTAATTATTATATTAAGAAGAACATTGACTGCACGAAATTTAACAGTGAGCCAATGAGAAAAGTTGAGTTTTTACAAAGTAAATGTAGGAAATTTAAGTAACGAGGAAAAATGCGTAAGGAAAAAATCGCAGTGTAGATGTCCTTAGTATAAACTTTTAATATTATCCATATTGATTTCTTAATTATATTGAAAATAATACATTTTGACGTATTTATGAGACGGCTTTTACAAAAATTAATTAAGTAAATGATGCAATGTTAAAAATAGATTGCCTCATGCATATTTCATTTATATGACTTCAAAAGAAATATTATAATAACAACACCCAGAGCACAGGTTAATATATAAAAATTAATGCATTTTATAGAGACGTGCATGGTCGTCTACTATCTTACGTAAAACATGCGTAATCTAAATCTATACTTCAAACTTCAGCTTCATGCTGTATCCCGCGCACAGCAGAGTTGGCAGAGGGAACCTAGTGTTAAGACACTCCGTTCCCCACTTTGTACCGAATTCTGGAGGCATTGCATGTTAAGTGGCAGAACTCAACGCCGCCCTTTGCCTCGACACCAGAACGCGAAGTGGCGATCAAACCCACAACCGTCGCGTTACAGTCACACATTTGTACCGTTGCGCCACGACGGTCTAAATCTATACTAATATTATAAAGCTAAAGAATTTGTTTGATTGTACGCTCCATCTTAGAAAGTACAAACAGTCAATTTAGCGAAGAAGGCTTTAAGTTGTCATATCAGATACGATAACTAATTTTAATTATTTTACTTTTAAGAATTAGGCAAAAAGCATCACCTCCATAATTCAACACATGGCATTGACATTTCTTGTTGAAAACGTGGTTTTATTGCTATCAATCTTATACGTTTAGGAATTTCAATTTATGTGGTTGAAAATTATTAACTAATTATTAAATTACTGTAGGCATAGCTCATTTTACGAAACAAAATATGTACGGTAGTCACTAATTTGTTCTAGTTAAACTCGCTAAAAAAATGTAAAATCGCTTTAATTCAATAAATAAGTTATATTTTATGTTTCATATAATACTAAGAATTATGCTTAATGCATTTAAAATAAATAAAAGAGTAAGGTAAGTGTATGTATTTCCCTTATTAAAAGGAAATCTTTGATTCTAGAAAATGATATCCGCTATATGTTACGGAAGAAATGTATTTATAATATGTAATACAATCGTTTTCTAAAGACACGTTTACTTAATCTAATGCAGACTGTATGGCAATATCTTATGATAGTGTCAGATATATATTATGTAGAGAAAAATAAAATATTATCTAAATAGCAGCAGTTTCAGGCTTGACGAGGAAAAAAATACTTATTTTTATCCATTATTATATTTTAAATTGCCTTGCGCTCATTTCTTATAAGGAAATATTTATAGGTACGGCATAAAGGACTTGGAAGCCTAATGTTGACACTTCGTTCCCATTAAGATCTCGTCTTCCGTTCTCCTTCTTTCCTCCGAATTCTCAATTCATTACGTGTTTAGTGGCGAAACTCAACGCCGCGTTTTCGCATCCAGATATCAGAGCGAGGAAATGAAAGTTTTCTTCCAAAAAAGCTTAGCACCATAATTTTTTAATGTGTCCTTAATTATTTCCAAGAGTTTCCATATACTCGTAGTATTGCCTACTACAGTAATTTACATTCTTTTGCATTTAAAAGGAAGATGTCAGTTCGTGGACGTATAAATTACTCTGTACAATTTGTCCATATAGTCTTATTGACAGAGAGCATAATTATGTATAATTTTAGGCAAGTTGACATGACACCCGCATTCTACAATTTGCATCTCAGTTGCAAGAATTGGTTGTTGTTGATTAAGTTTATATATTTAAAAAAAATGAAACAAAATTAAGGCCAGTTGTGGTACGGTGGCACAAGCGCGCGACTATAAATACGACAGATTGAGTTCGATTCCCAATCGAGGAATTTTTTTTCTTCATACAATCGCTCTGCGAAAGAGCGCCACTCGTTACAAAATTTGACGGAAAGTGGAGAACGGAATATTTTAACACTATGTTCTCAGTTTCCCTCTAGCTAATCTGCACTGTGCGGGATACAGCGTGAAACTTAATAAAAAAAAATAATAAAACAATGACTCTCTAGGATCTTTCTGCTTACCAAAAGTACAGAATAAATGAAATGATGAAACCTCATAACGTTTCACAATTTCACATTTACGTACATACACGTCGAGACTGGATAAGGTGAAATTTGTTTGACATAGCATTCTGTGCATTTAATTACTTCAACTGTTTAATGCACAAGTATATATATAAAAAACTGTTAATTACAGTATGACATAAGCAGGATTTCGTCCGTCGGTTGTATATGGTGCTCAGGTCGGGATAACTTCGTGCGTACGAGGGTATTGCCTCATACGGATACCACGATCGAATAAAGACCACCAATGGAGAAGAATTAATATTTAATTTTAAATTGTTGGTAAATATTGTGTTTACGTTTATTATATTTAAATGAATAATCATGGGTATTTATAATATTATTTTTATTTATAATTATTTCAATATATGACGTCTCTAAAATGTTTATTTTTTTTTGTATTTTTGTCACATTTGCGAAATATTTGAAAAATTTAAGGTTGAACAGAAATATTAAAATTCTTTTGTCTAACAATTTTTTTTTTGCAAAGGGTTATTTACCTGGTATGAACTACTCTCTTATTTTTTTTATTTTACATTTAAACAACTGTGAAGTAAAGTTATAAAACAGAAATGATAAGGGAGTTATACTTGTGTCGCATGTTTGTTGGTATTGATGGTTAAAATTAATAAATTTTTAGGTTCCATAGTTTTCGCTGTTTGGCCTACCCACTTATTACTATTAAGAAACAAATACATTTGGGTTCAGCAAGATACACCGCGCAGTAAACTAACTATTTACTATTACTTTATAGAAGTGTCTGCCGTCACATAAATAATTCTAAAGTAAAAGAAAAATAAATGAGATAATGCACTTTTTTTTTAAATTAATGAATGCCAAAGAGTTCATGTTCATATTCATTCAAGTTAAAAAAAAGAAACAAAATCTGTGGAGGACTAATGTAAATATTAGTTTTAAAATCGATATTTTTATGATACGAAAATTTTTAAATAGTTACTGCCATAGTCAGTCAATCATAGTATTTTAGTAGGCTTTCCTTAAATGGCCGGAATTAAATAAATATATTTTTTAATTATCAATGATTGGAGCAAAGAAGGTAAAACGATACGCGTGTTTCCTTCCTTAGATGTAGAAATGGTTGCTTTTGTAATTTTCTCATCATTATTAGAAAACTATAATAATAAAGTGTATATATATATACTTTTTTTATATTATGTGAATCTTTTATAATGTAAGTTCTCATGTTGTTCATCATATATTCGTATAGTTGATTAAAATATGTATAAACAATAAATATACTCGTAAGTAATTATTATAATATCTTAGATATTTTCATTATAATTTTGTTTAAATATATTCAATAAATATGTAAATAATTAAATAAAATTAAATCAGCTTCAAACTGAATCCCGCACATAGCAGGGTAGGCAGTGGGAACCTAGTGTTAAGACACTCCGGTCCCCATTTTCCACCGAATTACTATAAATCATATATATTTTTTTATTTAAAAAATATACATTCAATATACACTGTCCAAAACTTTAATAAAGTGACATAGTTTTGATATAGCATATTACAAAATTTTCCTATATATCAAATAAAGTGAGAAACAGAAGTTAAAACTATAAGGGTTTCGTTTTTTGCCATTGAGTTGGTAAAACCCTAAGAAATTAGATTTATCATACGTTTAAAACAAGAGAGTCATATTTTATCAGATCAGGTTTAAGTTAATCGTGTTGTTATCACTTTTTTTTTCTATAAATTCTTTACCGCTTCAACGATGGTATCTATAAATACATTCTATCACGAAAGTGGGTTAACATTTACATGCGATTTAAAACACGATGTCCAAATAGTGATAGTACAAGTTATGTTGCGAAGTCACTGAACTCTATTGTTATTTTTATATAAACACTGATTAAGTCAGTTGCAGTGTTGGACTTGCACTTTTCTTATAGAGTTACGCAAATTGGACACCACCTATCGTTTTGTAACGTCATATTAAAAATTCCTTTCGAAAAGAATGGATGTATCCTCGAAATTCTATAGTCAATTGTGGTATATCCATGTTTAGTAAAAGAAAAACTTGCAAAAATATTTTTTCACTGGGAACCTTGTGCTCAAATACTTGGTTCCCATTAAGACCCTTTCCCACTTTCCGTCGAATTCTAGAGGCATCTATCTGTGTGTTCAGTGGCGGAAAACACCTTGCTTTTATATGCTTTTATATCGTCACCAGAGCGAAAGAAATCAAAATAATAAATAGTTTATTCCCCCGAATAGGAATACAGCCCACGACCATCACGTACAGTGCACATGCACCCTTGTGCTCTGAGCCACGACGACCTCTATTCTAGGCCTAATTTCATAAAAGTGTAGAAACATAATTAATTGGTGAACGGCTAGTTAATCGTAGGTTTGTGTCTGTATTTTATATTACTAATGTAATAACAATATTTCCACTAGTAAAATGAAGACTATTTCATATTACTTTCCAAAATTTCCAAATTATTGTAGATTTATTTCTATGAAAATATCAAAGCCTGATAACTTGCCGTACTACGTCTTTAGGTATACATCTATTACATAATATATATTATATTAGATATTTAAATACTTTAACATAGCACAATATAAACGCTATAAACAAATCAAACCGTATATAATTAAAGGTCAGCTGGTGGAAGACACACGGCGGCCGTGGATCAACTGCCAACCCGTTTCGGTCCATCACCAGTCCTTTTATGTTTGTCGTCTAATTATGCAACGCGGTCGGACCTTGTACTCTTTTCTATTGTGCGTGCTAACGACGCTTCCAAGTGTTATCTGGAAACACGTCATGGTGATTGTATCACTTAATTCAAGTAGGTATTAGATTTAATAAACAACTTAAACAATATTAGATATTGCAATTTTAAATTTTTCTTAGTTATTTTAGAAATTTCGATAAGATAATGTTTATATTTTTTTTTTTTAAAACCCAAATTTATTATTTGACTTCTGTAAATAAGATTATGAGTTATATTACATTGCTCGTATACTCAGACCTATAAAATATTTATTAGCTTTTTGGAGGCTAAGACTTGGCTTATCTCTATTTCTCGTTCCTATCATCATTATTCATATCACATATTCATATTTGAGGCTGTCGTGGCGCAGTGGCACAAGGGTGCCGCCCATGAGCGCGACGGCTTTGGGTTCCATTCCCACTCGAGGAAGTGAAATATTTCTTTACGTTTAATTTCCATTTTTCTTCGCTCTGGTGTCGAGACACAGCGCGGCGTTGAGATCTGCTACTCAACACGTACTGCCTCCAGAATTCAACAGAAAGTGGCGAATGGAGTGTCTTGACACCGAGGTTCCCTCTGCCTACCCTGCTGTGTGCGGGATACAGCGTGAAACTAAGAAAAATATATATTCATATTTTTACTATGACACTGTATATGTTATAGGATTATCATACCCGCATCTATCCGTGATGAAGAATGAAAAACAAATGAGATTCTTACTTTTAAAAATATTTAAAAATGTGAATGTTTTAGCACCTGAAGCGTCAGAGATAATACATAAAAAAAATAATTTTGAAAAAATACTGCGTATTCTGCATCACTTATTATTTTCAGCCATGTAATTATTTAAAGATATCAAAAAAATATATTGTTTTTAATTACGTTTAACCAAGAGATATGAACAACAGAAACATAATTGGTGTTGCGGGTTAACTGAAAAAAAGACTTAGACATGCTAGGTCATCCATATAGATAAACAATTAAAGAGATGACTGTCTGTGGGAAACTGATAGGGACGACATGCAATGTTTGCAAAACAATTGCTTAGAGGTTAATCAGAATATATAGCGTGTATGAATTAAATGATAAAAAAATAATATATGCAGTATAAATGACTAGAGTCATTATTGTTCATCGTGACTAATATAATGAAGTCAAAAAAAATCTAATAGTCTTTGCATTAAGTACTGTTTTATGTTACTTTTTTTCAGTTTCACGCTGTATCCCGCGAGCAGCAGGGTAAGCAGAGGGAGTGAGAGTGTTTTAAGACTCTTTCCTCCTACTTCCCGCCAAGTTCTGGATGAACTGAACTGAATGTTGCTTTGCCTCTGGTATCCTTTCCTCGAGTAGGACTTGAACCCACAACTTGTTACTCTTACAGTCATCACGCTTGTGCGCCACGACAGCCCTTATTAGATAGATTATTTAATTTTTATAAGCCATCTTAATATTGTATGCCTTAATAATGTTGAGCAATGTTAGGTTGGGTTAACGAAAGATAAATTTATAACAGCTGTTTTAATTAATAATGATAAAATTTTGAACTTAACATGATTTAAATCCTTACATAGTAGAATCGTTCTCATCAAATAACAGATAGAATAGATTCTTATCGCAATATGTACATCTTAATGTGTATATGACACTTAATTGATGGATATTATTAAGTTATAGTAAATAGTGTTTTTTTATTTAAAAATTTTATTAAAAAATTTATATTTATAATAATCGGGGGTTACGATTTTAAAAATCTTAACTGTATTGTATAATTAATACCTAATAAGCACAGTTTATTATGCAGAAAGTCTCTTTTTTTAAAACTTATCATTCATTTCGTTTTATTTCTCAAAATGCGTAAAGCGATCACGCTCAGCTTAATTTAAAATTGCAAAGAAATATAACATAGCTATCATACGAGTATTAGCACAAATGACGTGGATATATAAAAATGTAGAGCTATTAAGATTACGCTAGTATCTAAATGTGACCTTGCTACTTCTTTGTCCACAGCACATAAATCATGTTACTACCTGAAAACAGCGAGGGTTCCGTACCAATTTCAGATTTTGTTTGCGGGCGTATTCACTTATTTTGTATGAAATAAATTACCAATATAAGTAATGAAATGAAATTAATAATTTATTATAAAAAAATATTATTAAATTTTCTGATTTTAATCTTTATTTGTATTACAATTTCTCACGTCTTGCCAAACCTCATAACTGTAGAACTTGATTTTTTTCTGTGTTAACCTGAAAATTTCATATTAATTTCACCTTGATACATTTACGCAAACGGTTTCTTTTGTTGTTTATCTTATAAATAAATAAGGTCTTGACTGACGGACAACAAAGTGATCCCATAAGGGTTACGTTTTTACTTTTTTACTTACAGAACCCAAAATTTTTTTGCTATAATTATAAATTAAATACAATCATCACTTAGTCTTTAACGTTGGTGTATTCTTAAAAGATGTGAAATAATATTTTATATATAACTTGTACATATTATTACTATAGTAGCACCAAGATAATCGCTTAGTTACTCTTCATATTTTTTACCTTTTACATATCTTCCGCGTGAAGTAAAACATTGAACATTTTCATTTGGCGGGCGGCGATATCTAATACGAGAACATGGAAACACGTGGGTACATTTTTATTATGTATTCTGCTCGAATGAAATTAGAATCCACGATTATGACTTCTAATTTTATTCAAAATAAGAAGCGCGAATAGTTCGCGCGAGTACTTTTGTAAATAGTCTTCCCAGAAGTATATAATGTATTTAATTGAACACATACTTCTCTGTGTTTTCAATTACACTATAAATGTCAAACATTTTTAAATATTAAATGTTTATGACACTTAAAATGTAAACATGATTGAACTTTTTAGATTTATTTTCATGTACCGATTGTGAGCGCGATCAAATCGCATTCAAAGCAAATGTCAGCGTCATTAAGTGCAAGCTATCTTATCTTTGATCTTAAATAATGTATTGCTAAAACTAAGGTGTTACATTTACATATATTCTATTTCATGTCATTTTTTTGCTTTACACTGTACAACAAATTAGGCATTAGACGAGGTTCGATTAGATATGAAGACTCTAGTCCCCGTGTGTCGCGGCCAGTGGCGGTCGAGAGCACCGTGGTCTTAGCCTTTTTGCTATTTGCTAGCTGCCTAATTGAAAGAAATTTAAATAAAATCCACTCCCCTGTGCTAGCATCGATCCCACAACCATCGCATTACTACCAGACGCCACTCCACTGAACGTTAGTACTGAATAATATCAAAATAAATATTAAAAATCACTTGCGCAATTTTTATTTAAAAGACTTGCGAATATCAGACGCTACTCATATAATTTTCTATTCTATAGTGTCGTTACGACGTAAAATACCCGTCTCTACTTGGAATTGTGGAACGTGCGGCACGAGACAAACTGACTGTAATGTAAATTTAAGTATAATTGCTTGACACAGATTATTGCAAAATATACGAGTTCGGTCTTTGTGTTCAAATAAATATTAAATTATATTTTGTATACTTTTGAGAAAAATAGCGCAGCGGCACAAGCGTGTGACTGAATACGGGAAGGCTGTGGGCTCGATTCCCACTCGAGGTAATGAAACTTCCTCCAGCCTCCAAAATTCAACGGAAAGTGACGAACGGAAGTGTCTTATTGGGAACGGAATGACTTAACACTTGGTTCCCAGTTTCCCTCTGACCTACTCTTTTATGCGCGGGGGATACTTAATACGTATCTATGCTCAATTCTACATAGTGTTTCGGTAAAATATTATTAGTATACTTATTATTTTATAAATAAAAAATATATTTACTTTAATTAAACTTAAGTAAATTTTTAAGTAAAATTAATTCTATAGCTTAAGTAATAATAGCAACAAATCATTGATGCTTATGTATGTAATACTAATTTAACTAATCTGTTTATTATATATATGTATTTAAATATGCCTCATCATAGAAGGTTTTTGTAATCTCCTTGACCTCAAAAATTTCATACATATTACATTACTTAAAAATATATGAATACTTATGAATCTCGATAGGCTTTCAACTTGAAATTAATTTAAGGTTACATGCGTGTGTTATAAGTTATAAAATATGTTAATTACAAGGAATATGAAGATTTGTGTAAAGTTTAAATATAGATAATATATTTAACAATAACAGTCATAGTTCTATATATTATTGTATATAAAATTAAGTTAAGTATCTATAGTTAGTTATTCAATATTGTTAACAACAAACGAGGTATTGGTTTTTTCTACTCAAAAAAATTTATTTACACTTTTTTTAACAAAGTTTTCGAATTAAATTAATTTCGAGTACTTAATACTATGTAAAAGTAAATAAAACAACTATTATTTATAAAATTTATTTATTTTACATATTTACAAGCATGTATTTTACTTATAAATCTTTTATATACACAGTAACGACATAAATTGTACAGAAATAACAATTGTCATGATTTTTCCCAATGACAAAAAAAAAAAGTAAAAGATATTATATAATACAGCAATCAAATGACAAAAATGGTAACAACATATTCGTAAAAAGATTGAAATCAACAAAACTTGTATAAAAATACAAACTGTAACCATTTTTTTCGCTATATCATTACTAACTTACCTTTATAATGAGAAAGGACTTGTACACACTTGTGGGTTTTTTTTTTCATAAACATTATCAGCCTCATTTCAATATGTTTTGTTTATTTATTAACATTTATTATATATAAAAAAAAAACGTCTTGTATTTGTTACTACGGGAAAATGAAGTTAATGCGTTTCCTCGAGTGAAAATTGAACCTACCCAACATTAATATAAAAAGCATAAAAACATTAATATATATATATATATATATATGTGTGTATGTGTGTGTGTATACAAGCCTTTCACCATCTACTTAATGATAATTTCTCGGTCTCCGTTTCGGTAACGACAATATGATTTACCGTGAAATAACCGAACATATGGAACATTTTTTCTTTATAACTATAACCACTATATTAGATTTGTTTTGTTCATATTACATAATTTGTAAAAATATTTCGAATAAGCTAAATTTACTAGAAATATAAGAAATTGGCCAAATTTTAAATCATATATTAAACATAATTGTTTAATCACTATTCGTAGGAAGAAGCAGAAAAAAGGAGAGAAATTATATAAAATATACCGAAACATATTGTCTGCCATTTTTCATATATTGAAATTTAAGAACATTAATATAGATTATAAATTTGACGGATAACCGTAAACAAGCAAATAATAAAATATTTAATATTTTCATGATACAAAAAAAAAAACAATTTATCCATGTCATATTTTTGTAAAAAGGAGGCTGTTTTTACATAATAGGTACTGAATTAAATACATGTTCAATACAATTTTATGTTTATATAACGATCTTTATACAAACAACAACAAAAATACAAATGGAATAATAAACTATAAATAAAAAATAAGAACAGATAAGCTATTTCTTACGAAGGAAAATAATAAGGATAATAAATAAATACATAATATATGCAATATTTTATAAATAACCTTCAAAACATCTGGCACTTTTACCTTATTAATATTAATAAAAAATAATTTGAAACACCACAGCTAGTTCGGTTTTCTTACATACATCCTACAGATTAAAATAAAAAAAACATTTTAGAAAGCAAATGGAACGAAAGTACACCTGATCGTAATATTTCTATTTTCTGTGAAGATCACATGTATTAAAACGATAATTCTGGCCTAGCTGGCAATATTAATTAGAACAATCTAAGAAAATTGAATAAAAAAAAATGCTCTTGCAAAAAAATTGGAAAAAAATATAAACAAAAATAAATGTAAACAAAAGTGGATCACCCACATTACAAATCAAAAAAAAGTTTCTTAAACACAAATTTTATAAAAAGCAAATGAAACGAACGATTCCCTATTATCTTGATGAGAATTTTATCTATTCACTTCTTGACATAAAAATAATTGTAAAAATAATGTAATATTTCGCCCCAAGTTTCAAGAAAATATGTGAAATATAAAATGTCTAATACTGGCATTTCCTATCTCCCTTCCATTTTAAATCACATTGCCTTCTGTGGTGCTTACACGAGCTCTAACCTAGTGAAGTACTAAACTAATTCATATTAATGGCTAGGTTGCACGTACTCCGGCCACACATAGATTGGTCTCGCTGTGACCTAAAATAGAAAGATTTACAAATTATAAATCACTTCCAAAATAACAACTATTTACAAACTACGAAAGTTATTATAATCATTTAGATAACTATAATTAATTAAACATGTCTTAATAGATCAGTTATAATTCTTTTTTTATATGAAAAACGTTTTTTTTTTTTTTGGAAAATATTCGCTATAATGTAAGCTAACAATGATATTTAATCACTTACTTCTAAAGTATTTCTTAAGTATCTTTTCGATGAATACTTTTCATGTTTCCATAGAAGATCAGAGCTCGAATCTTTATTGAGTCCGCTTATGTCGTTTGTTTCAATGTCATTGTGCTTAGCATCCTCTTGTTTCTTCTCTTCTTTCCTCGTATGTAGTTCATTAATATAGGCTGGGACGAAGTATCGAAGGCCAATACCTGGTAGACTTTGTGAACTTAGGATTTGAGATGGCGTGAAATATTGGTTAATGGGCTGTGCCTGGACCGGTTGGTGAACTGGTCTGTACGCGTTCACGAAGCGTAAGGCATTGTTTTGGGGTGGCTGTGTTGGGACTGGTGCAGCGAATATAATTTGAGTGTATCTTGGCTGAGGTTTGAAGAGTTGAGGTCTCCTGTAGAAATAAAAATATATAATTTAATAAAGCATATTTATTCATTTATTACATTTATAAAAGTGAACATAAAAGTCACTGACTACTATATGAATACAAATATTTCAAAGTTATCGGATTAAAAAATATTAAAAGCTATTACATTTACCAATAAATAATTTAGGGTTCTCTGATTGTTAAATATGGCTGGAGGCATTGATGCTAAATCTCATCAACATTATAGTAAAAAATAAAATAATAAAATCCGATAATGGGTACTCCCTAAAAGGTAAATTTTCCACGCGACGAATGCTTTATAGCATTGTGAATAGTCAAACGTCATCATCATCATTTAAATATCACATAATGATTACCAATGGGCATTAGGGTCTGGTGAATCTCCAGATCTTTCTTCCCAGACGGGAGCGGGCACGCGGTACGGCTGCGGAGGCGGCAGCGGCTCCGGCGTCGGCGGCTCGATCGGCCCATTCTTAGTGCCAAACGTCACCTTGATTGCGTGTACGCAGGATACGTACACCAACAGGCAAGTTAACACCTGAGGGTAAGAATGTAGGGTTATTTAACAGTTTATTTACTTCGAGAGGCCATCGTTTGATAGCAACTGACTGTAAATGGTTATAATTAAGTTCCACCATTAATATACTGCGTAACTTAAAAAAGTCTCTAAGGTGTCTAGAAAAATATAAGTGGTAATAAACTCATAATCTTGGTGCCATAATAATAATCTTTACATAATATATTATCTACGAGTTTCGATATCGGAAGTCTACATATAACAAATTATGAATGAGGAACTATCTATTTATCAGCGTCAACTAAAAGTAAATGTGTTGAAATGGAACGTAACTCAACTATAGCGTTCATACAATCACTATTATGAAAAGTTGCTATTTTGATATCTTAATACATAATGTATTATAATGTTATACCTACATATAGTTATTTTCATCTAAAATAACACCACGAGTACATAATTAATTCGTGAGACTTAAAATAGGTACAGATTTACAGCTACAATTGAAACTAACATAAATTAGTTTATATTCAACAAAAAAAAAAAAACAAAAGTCCCACAGCCTTGGATCCATTAAGAATTATCACTTATCTATTTCTCACGCTTCTCTTCCTATCTCCAAACAATTTTATTACAAATAGAGACGTCCAATAATAAACTGAATGCCGACGTAACACCTCCATTACTTTGGTGTTGAAATGTGGGCGGTGTAACAAATTTACATGATCACTGAACAAATGGTGCTTTTAAGTTTTGTCTTAAAGCTTTTTGTACAAGAATGATAATCTTGACTAGATAATAGTTCACAGAGTTAAGACAAATTATACTAACATTTTGAATTGTTAGCTTAACGATAAATGGTGCAAACAATAATTACAGTTTTATATATATGTTTTGTAATTATAATATTTTTTTATAAATCAGAGAATGTTACATATGAATAACAAGACAATTATTATGTTAACTGTAAGTGTTGCAAGATTTTATCTCAAGCGGAGATCGAATCCGCTACCATTAACGCAAAAATTTCCAGACACACTCGTTACAGCTATTGCAATTAACATTGTTTTTTGCTACATTAACACATCCATTCAAAAAAACTCGTATTTCCATAGTTTTAATAAATCTTTTCGCTTTATCAAACTATCTTGATGATTTTATCGCTTATCTTAGTTCTGAATTGCTTAAGTGTATTCGCCGCGCAACAGTGTAATATAGCAATAGGTTTGGTTGTAGGGATTTTAAAGTGTTTCGATATAATCAAATGCGTTATCACAATAAAGGATGTTACATTCACATTCTGAATTCTTTACCTTTTAGCGGAATAACGGTCCAATTGGAAATTATTACATTTAAATTAATTCAGTATGTGAACATGCACCGGTCTTGCATATTCAAAGCGTATTTCGATCGATATTGGCCTAGTGTTTTTTTTTACTATATTTTGTTATTATTATTATTATTATTTTAGCTTCACGCTATATCCCGCACACAGCAGGGTAGACAGAGGGAACCTCGGTGTTAAGACACTCCGTTCCCCACTTTCTGCCGAATTCTGGAGGCGTTGCGTGTTGAGTGGCAGAACTCAACACCGCGCTTTGCCTCGACACCAGAGCGAAGAAAAATGAAAATATTTCTTTAAATATTACACTTCGATTCCTCGAGTGGAAATCGAACCCACAACCGTCGCGTTTACGGGCGACACCCTTGTGCCACTCCGCCACGACGGCCTCTATTTTTATTATGATATTGAAATAAAAATGATAAAAAGAAACTTACACGGAAGCTAAGCGGAAAACTCATGTTTATTTGGTCACGTGTGCTACTCTGTCATGCAACTGTCAACTGTCAAATCTGAAACAAGAGAATTTTATGTTAGTCTAGGATAATTTTGACATTGCGATTCCTGAATTTTAGATAACTGTAATCTATGTAATTCAGATATAATCATGATGCACGCATGACAAGATAATTCACACTGTATCCCGCTCACAGCAAGGTAGACAGAGGGAACCTAGTGTTAAAACACTTCGTTTTATCCGATCAACGCCACCAGCCAACAGACACCAGGGCGAAGAAATGAAAATATTAACTATTCCTACTCCAGGACATTTCCTGGGAATCAAACCTACAACCTGTCGCGTTTACTATGCGACAGGTTGTGCCCTTACGCTATGACTGGCCTCATATGGATTTGTTATAATAATTACATACAAATATTATACTTGAGGGAACTTTATTATTTTGTGAACACCACGGTTGTGGGATAACCGTCACGTTCAAAAAGACAGAATATGACGTCAACATATAAAAATAATATTCTAAAATACAAAATTCTCTATAAAAATAAAATAATATTTTAGTGATAACAAAGAAACTTAAGTTAAATTGTAAAATGTGCATTACAATACGAGCTACTCACTCTTACCGCAGACCCTCCATTACGCTAGTTTTAAGTAAAAATAATTGACTATTAATGCACTTGTAACGTCAATTTTATTTTTTATATATTTGTTGCATATAACGAATCATATCATGGCTTATAGGATTTCTAGTCACATTAATACATTTTTTGAGTGAAATATATAGATATTAATTTTTTTTTTTAGCACAAATGATTAAATTATATATATTATATTTTGAATCATATGACGGTAATTACATTTACAATTTACTTTTAAATACATTTTACTTTCAATTTACCCTATTTAACCAAAAAATAATAGGCTTGTAATTTATAACTAAAACTCAAAATTTTCGTTACACCTGTATATTAAAAATACCCTCCAACATTCGCTCAAACTCTTATATGGAATGACTAAAAACAAAATGAAAACCGACAGGCATAACAAATCTACCTACAAATAGGTGATTTGTAACAATTTATCATGTTTCAACTACCGTCATTATATTACAAGCTGTGATTATGAAAACAAGTAAAAAGGTGAACTAGTAAATAATCTCATTCCATCGCGATGTATCGCGTAAATGGAGCTCGGTATTTATTACAACAAATGTTATGCATACGATTGTATCTATACGGAGTGGACTGTTTCGTGTTAACTATGTGGAAGACATAGATAATATATTGTTGAACTAACAGAAGTATTTTAATGGAAATGGAGTGTCGTAACATAAGGTTCCCTCTGCCTACCATGCCACGTGCGTGAAGCTAAAAAAATATATATTTAATTAATAATAAAAAATTACACGAAATGGAAGTTATATGAAGTGAAAAATTTTAAATGATAACACAAATTATGTGGATAAAGTCGTCTCTAAACTAACTGACATTAATATTATTTAAGACTGGACTGCCTTTCATAATCCATGTTCGGCACAGTCATTTGTATTATCTAAATTTGAAGCTATTCATTAAAAATGAAAAAATAAATCTGCTTCACTCTGTATTCCACACGCACCTAGTGTTGAGACACTCCGTTCACCGCTTTCCATCGCGTTCTTGTTCAAACCCTTGAGCACATGCGCCACGACGGCCTCAATAATAATTTAATGTTTCAGAAATAGCACGTGTCGACGTAAACAGTAATGGATGTTCGCATCAGATAACGCAATCGAGATATGTAGACTGAAGGACAACCCACGAGCTTGCATATATTAGATATGGACAGGTTCTACAAAGGAGATATTATATTCATAGCAACAATGCAATTTCCATAAATATTCACATTAAAAATGTTTGAAAATGTGATTTTTACAGATGATTTCTAAACTTAATGAAAAACAATAACTAATTGTTTTATCACATAACACTATTAAAACACTGTTTAAAATCATAATAATGAAATTTTATACATAGTAGTATGATTTTTTTTCTACTTCACGCTGTATCCCGCTTACAGGGAGAAGTAGAGAAATGTGTTGAGTAGCGTAACTCAACCCCGCGCTTTAAGATAATTATATTAGTTAAATTACTAATTGAAACAAATATTTTGTCTAATATGTGCGTTACTTCAAGCCAACTGATGTACAAATTGTTACCTCGAGGCTTTGTTTGCATATAAAATTGATTTTTCACAGTTTTACTTAATTCCAATCGCATGTGATTGCGTACTTAAACCATGAACTTCAACGCAAATTGATTGTTCCATAAAAGCTTATTACGAACGGTTATTACTTAAGGCAAAAATTTCCTAAATGTTCACGAATATTTACAACTTCACTTACTACATCATTATTATATTACAAAATTAATTTTACAGTTCGGGTCATTTTTATAAAAAAAAAAACCTAAGCATTCTATACCTGTTGCCCATTGATACGTTTATATTATGCAACAAATTATTTATAATAACCACTAAAGGAGATAAATAATAAAGATAGACATAATTATATTAATTAAAATTCCATACTAATAAACAATCATTGCCTGGGGGTAATATATGAAGGTAGGCAAATTTTTCTACTTAATAATTATACTTAATTATTTAATAGAAAAATATTCTTAATATATTATTATGACAATAATAAATAAGCACATATAATTTTAGCCGAGAATTAAATCCTTCTCCTTGTATAGATTGTAAATGCCTGTCTCAAATGCCGATAGTGGATTGGCGAATATTAGTATGTGCCGCTTCATATCATTTTAGATATCAATCGCGCCGTGGAATGCGACCCTTGTATATTAAACTAATACCTGCAAATTGACGTTCTGTATATGTATAAGGAATTTATTAAAGTACCTATGTCCTATTTACGTATATATATATATTTTTAGCTTCACGCTGTATCCCGCAAACAGCAGGGTAGATGAAGCTTAGTATTTAGACACTAAGTTCTTTATTTTCAGTCTAATTTTGGAGGCGTTGTATATTGATTGATGAAACTCAACGCTGCGATTTACCGCGATCCCAGAGTGAAGAACATAGAAATATTAAATATTTAATTTCTTTGAGTGGGAATCGTACCTATAACCTATCGCGTCCATAGTCATTACCTGCGCAACTACTAGGTTCAGTATGTATAATACAATGTATACTTAGATATAATTATATACAATTTCTAGTTACTTGATTTAATTGAATTGAGCTTAATGGTATTTTAATTAATGATTGATACTTTATATTCTGGTGGCTTCTTTAAAAGCAATGTATGTGAGGACCGAAAGTTAAGTAAAAGTAAGTATAAAAACTTTCATCCACTAATATTAAACAAACAAAAGCATGTCTGCCCATCGTAATATAACAGAGTAGGCAGAGTAGGTTCTCGAGTGGGAATTGAACCAAATACTATAGAGCTTATATACGTTGCTCCGCTGCGCAGGATGTCCTCGTTATTACATAACAATAAAAAATAAATATGAATTTTGAACGCAAATAAGGCTGTAACGGTTCACACCAAGAAACAAAGTAAACTATTATTAGATATTATTTAACTAGACTATTATATATATTTATATTTCTCTTTTAGTATTATAATTCACATTTAATCATATATTTTCATCTTGTTATTATACCTTCCAGGGAGGTAGAAATCAAGATTCATAATTGATAATATAATCATACGTTTATTTCTTTAAACCTGGGTTGACTTCGGTTGAAACCACTTAAATTAAATACGTGTGGTTATAATTTGCTCGACCTTTTACCAATATATAAAACAGATAAGATTTCCTTTAATCGGTTACGAATCAAAATAAAACGTTATGCTATTAAGAATTGACATTTTATTAAAAGTGCTTTATGAATCAACTATGAACTATGTATGAATGAATATAAATGTTGGAGATAAATAAAAACTTTTATCCAAAAATCTACGAAAAGACTACAAAAAACAATGTTTTACGTAATTCCAAATAATTTATTGTTAACTATACACATAATATAATTTTAATTTGAGGCCATTTCAAATTTTAGTATATGATATAAATATTTAATTGTATGTAAATAAATAAATTGAGATTAGTCAATACAGTATTCATTTACATATGTATATATTTTAACGCAGCGGGATTTGCATCCCATTACTCTTAAGTTGAAAGGTCAAGAGACACACTCTGTTAACGAATTTTCTGTATTTTTATTGTCACTTTTGTAAAAAGATATTTGAGAAACTATTATACATTACGCTCGCTCTTCTATATTGAACTCGACTATACACTTATAAATAAATTGTATATTTTAATAGTTAGAATATGTATTCTAACCATTAAAAAATACTATTTCCAAAATGCCATAATTTTGGTCATTATCCATTGACTTTCTTTAAAAGGAATCCTATATGTCTATGGTACACTTTATATTAAGGTCAATCGTGGCGCAGCGACAGATTATAGGTTTGATTCTCTCTCATGGAAATGTAATATTAAATTTTTTGTTCGTTTGTGGCGCTGAGCTCCACCGCTCACACGCAGTGCCACCAGAATTGGGCATAAGGTGAAGATCATAAGTGACTGTTAATGGAAACAGAGTGTCCGAACACTATGTTCACAGGTTTCCTCTGCCTAAAAATCGGGAGAAAAAAGCCACTTAGGTCAAAATAAGTTGAGTGGATAAAGAATGCTTGTTAAACATGATAATAACATAATTGTTAAATTTACATTATTTCCTTCAATGAAATATTTATTACCCGATACCATCTTGAATTTCACTAAGAACCATTATATACTTAAAGTAAAAAGGAAAGCGTGTTCATTAGATAATCCGTAACAGATAAGGTATATAATATGTAATTTAGTATTATATTTAATAAACACTTACATAAGTATAATGTTACAGTAACTTCATACTAAAAAATGCAATATGATTAATATGAAATTAAATTAATTTTCCGTTTTTCAATGAGTAGTTTTAGAATAAGTTAGAACGACTTATATCTAATGAGTATATTTATATTAAAAAAAGAAGTTACGTTTCTACAAATTAGGTTAGAAATATTGTAAGCACCACAATATTCAACACATTGTATCTATATATTAATAAATAATAAATATATTAGATGAAGGATTTCTTAATGAAAATTGTGCGGTCGGGGGTATATGGTCAATTATTTATATAAATATAAATATTATTATTAAAATTTGAATAATATATTTAACTTGACAATATGTCAAATAAGAGACACGATTAAAATGAGAAGCTAATCATGGTTTTCAATTTACAACTCCCACGTCATTTATGAATATTATTACACAATTAACGCACTACTGTGCGTGCCCTTACTGTCACTAGCATTGAAACACTATAGCTCATTTAAATTTATATCAAGCACTATAGTTTATTGAAAGAAATTGTGATTTCCATAATTTTGCCATACAAAATTGTCTCTACCAATATAATAAAACTAATGAGCTTCTATTCTGGGACTAGTCGTGGCGCAAGGGCACAAATTTGCGACAGATTGTGGGTTCGAGTCCCACTCGAGGTAATGAAATGTCTCCAGAATTCGGTGGAGAGGGAATATTTATAATTTTATCCTATAGGATAGAACGAAGTTAAAAAAAAATTAAAAACTTTCTTTGGTTGAACGTACTAATTTCAGAAACTAATGGTTCGAAAATTATTTTTATCTTGGATAGCAGCCATCGAGGAAGGCTTTAGGCAATATTACATCATGTTGATAGTTTCTATTAAACCCTCCGTACTTGCGACGGTCAGAGTTGCCTCGGGCACTTGGAAAGTCTCATGTGTTATAGAAAATACCTTGTTATTTTCATTAAGTGACATGACATACCTAATTATTTAGTGGCATTTATGTGTGATAATAACTAAATTTGTAACATCGTAGTTGTTATGATATATTATTATCATATGTTATGAAACTATTAAAATGAAACGTTAAATAACAATAACTCTTACAAGAGGAAGTATCAAATATGGTATATATGTAAGCCCTTTCTCTACGTAAGCCATTGAGAAAGGCAATAGTGTGAACTACGTGAAAATGAGTTTCACATGTTATTAATAATACATCTAAAATGACAATCGATAAATTAACAGGAGTCGTTTGTAGCTTAGTTAAAAAGTTGTTTTATAGCTAGAATGAAGCGTACATTACAACTTTTTTAGCTTTAAGCTATATGCCACACATTGCGAGGATGGATAAGAGAACCTGGGAACCTAGTGTTATGGCACTCCGTTACCATGAGGATACTTCTGTTCTCGACTTTCTGCTGAATTCCACCAAAGCCAGATAAAATGGAATACAGTCACAGTCGAAAATTTACGCTGACGACTTAGCGATCGGTGCTTTACTTTATATTATCATAAAATTTAGTAAGTCATTATGATAACTTATGTCGCTGTGAATTTACGAATCCTTCCTTTTTACAATTTTTTTTTTCTTTTTACATGGTCTCTTCCATGAAGGTCGCGAGCAGTACAAGTTATTATGCTTAACTACGGTGGTCATTAAACGCATAATGCGCATCTTTAATATCCGTTTAAAAATATAAGAGAATTTACAATACAAATAAAGGAAAAAAAATAGGTTTTCTCTTTAAAAAAATAATTACAAACTCAATTCAATGAGTACCCACAAACTTCAGTTTGTCAATTTTTATAAATTGTACTTCCCGTGTAAAGTACGGCGTTGAAGTTCGCTATACGTTCGTCTAGAATTCAGGCGGAAAATAGTAGACAGAGTGTCTTTTCACTAGGTTCTCTAAGCCTTCACCAAAAGTTAAAAATATATATATTTGATAGACATCACTTTAAAAAACCTTATAATATAAATAAGTATATTATAAAAAAATATTGTAATCCCCAAAAACCCACAACAAGCCTGCTCTTCACTACCACATAATTAAAACCGACGGCATTCATGAGCAGTAAATGACATCATAAATTTCATGGGACAAGGTTACTTTACATCGCTGTGCGACGATGTAATGACATAACTGAAGTTGATTTATAGAAACCACAAAATACATCGTGCTATTTAAAAAACAGGTAAGCTAATAAAACGATTCAGACACTATAGTTAAATTTAAATAGCCATCGTCCATTGCCATCATAAATTAGTTACTACAAATTGATATTTTAAAAAAAACTTATTTAATAAAAAAAACCATTAAGGTACAGGGAAAGCCATTTACATTCTATGTAGTACACAGAACTATTTAGAAAAAAACCACAAAAGAAATGATTTTAAAAGCCTACTGTCGTACCTACTGTACTTTATATTTGTAATTTTTATCAAAAATGGGAAAATAACGTTCGCAACAATGATTTCCACTTTTCTCATAAAATATTGTTTATTTGCTTTTACAATCTCTAGTTTTCTAACAATACCTGTCTACCGTTTAAAAGCCATAAACTGCCTTTTTCTCCCATAATTAAAATTATAATTGTATAATTATTATGAAGAATAGAAAAGTTCTACTGCAATAATTGCAATTATTTGAAGGGCGGTCACAATGATTAATTGCTAATATGTCATTCAAGTGTCGTTGTATAAAGCCGGATTATAATTGAATTTTGATATTAATATTCATTTATTTAAATATTTATACGTAGGAATATTTTAATGTTTAATTTATGAGTATACATATATCAGCTTCACGCTGTATCCCGCATGTAGCAGGGTAGGCAGAAGCAACCTAGTGTTAAGATACACCGCTCACTTACCGAATTTGGAGGCATTGCGTGATGAATGATGAAGTTCAACGCTGCACTTTCCCTCAGCACCAGAGTGAAGAAATGAAAACATGAAATATATGGTTTTTTCGACTGAAAATCGAACTTGTTTACAGCCACACGCTTAAGCCACGACTGGCCTCCTCATTTATGAGTAAATACGTCATTATAAAATAATTTCATTATTTTGTAATGTAATAAAAAAAGGTCTTTTAATAATATCTATGAGGAAGTCAAAATAACCAATCTAACTATTGTAATATCTTTCTATCTTTGGTTAGATAATTTATGTTGGATTTACTTATAGCTAAATTAGTACGTGTTATTCAAAAAATTATAATATAAAGTTAGCGTCAGTACATATTATATTATAATATACTACATTAACTTCGACATATTTAAATTTGATTATATAAATATTATTAAAATAATTTATTGTAAATATTATATACTATGTATAGATTTAAATAGAATATAATCGTAGTTATGTACAAATCCAACAATAATATCCCTTTATACCAATCTAATATATGTATTTACTCATTATTGCTAAATTAGAAACACAAAGAGTAATTTATTACGCTACCGTCAAAATATGTGTAATTGTATGCTTTGTACTGAATATATAAACATTTAACCTCATTATAATTCCATGTAAAGTCATTGCTCGCAGAATATATTAGGTTACGTCACATATCAACTTCCTCACAGCTAAAAAGTCAGTAGCGTTTTATTTCAAAGATCCATGTTTTTAAAAATTTCGTTTATTAGAACAATTTTATTATTTCAACGTGAATCATCCATCGTTATAAATAAACCAAACCACATGTTAAGTAGTTTATTTTCTCTAAGGGGAATCAAACCCACAACCGCATACGCTGTGACACAGGCCCACGAAGGCCGTAGTATATTTTATTCAAAAAACTCACTCATTAATAGTGAATACTATATAAAACAAATGATCAGCATCGGATATAAATAAATGTAAACATCATATTATCATACTAATATTGTAAATGTGAATGTAAGTTTGTCTGTTACGCTTTCACGCCAAAACTACTTAACGAATTATCTTGAAACTTTGCGCATATAATTATTTTTAGAGGTACTAGAAAGAACATAGGACACTTTTTATGAAAAAAAAAAATACAATGAAATATTATTTTGTTGCTATAATGAAAAAATAATTTTAAGCGAGCGAAGCCGCGTTTGAGTCTCTAGCTGTCTATATAAGCCTTCTTGAAACTTAGTTTTATTTCTTTATTTTATTATTTCAATATTCCAAAATTTCTTAGTTTTACATAATTTACAACATGTGTCTTCAGCCGTGTGCTCCCGGCTTAGAATAGGATCATCCTAGTACTGTCGGTGTCGTAAGAGGCGACTAAAGTACGTGTGGTAGAGTCACGTCGCCAGTAATGGCAACACGCTTGGGCAGACTCGACCGGATTTAATACCACCCCCGGCATTTAAAACCGGCGTGAAGTAATGGCCCTTGCCACTGCGTTTCGCATTAGGTAACGCCGGGCCCCGGTGCCCTTCATCTCCACCTTAAAGGCTGGCAACGCACCTGTGGCTCCTCTGGTGTTGCATGGGGTCGTGGGCGGCGGTGATCACTTACCATCAGGTGACCCGAACGCTCGTTTGCCTTGTCCTCTCCCATAAAAAAAAAAAAAAATGTACATAAAATAAAACATTGAAGAATTGAAAAAAAATACGCATACTTGTTTGGATCTCAATGTACGATTGCACATCTTAACATCTGCCTTTATAAGGTAAAAGATTGGTCGCAACATATCGTTCCATCTGTGATCATCACGATTTTCTTACTTCCAGAGAAGGCTTTTAATGTATTTTTTAAAAAATGTGACAGTATTTATGGATGGATGGATTTATGTATAGACGAATGTAATATTTATTCTCGGCGAGTTAGTATATAAGTACACACTAGTTTTCTTTAGGTCTTGTTTGTTTTTAATTACATATTATCCAAAACCACATAGAAAGGTGCTTTTAAGATTTGAAACTAAAGAATGGAAAGGTTAATTACATACAAAAACAAATTAAAAAGAAATTAATGACCTATATTCATTAATTTCCCACTCTAGAAAATGAAATATTCAAAATATTTATATCTTCGCTCTGGTGTAGAAAGCGCAGAGTTAGGTTTTGCCACTAAATATGCAATGCTTACAGAATTCTAAGGTAAGTGGAGAGTGCTGTGTTCTTACATTCAGCTCCCTCCGTCTACCCTGTTCCTCGCGGGATACAGCGTGCAAAAAAGAAGGATATTTTAAATTATAAACTTAAAAATTACTGCATAACCATTAACCATAAATAATAATATTAATGTAGTCTCTGATTCTTCATATAAAGGTATTTTAAGTTATGGAGCTAACAGATATTTTTCCTCCATATTGCCTTATTTAATCTCGAATTCTGATTATCATTTAAAATCATAAGTAAATCTCACAGATTAATATTTAATACGACCTTATATCAATGTTAATATTACATATTTTATTTATAATCTAATGGGTTGTTTTACCATTTACAAGTTATTAGAATAAAGTGTAAAATTATATTTTCTAGTGTCACGCTGTATACTGCACACAGTAGGGTTAGCGGATGTAACCTAGTGTTAAGATATTCCGTTCCCTATTTACCGCCGAATTCTGGCGGCATTGAATAGTGGAACTCATCGCCGCGCTTTACCTCTAAAATTTATTTTATATATTAAATAAAGGTATTTATTTAAAAATACCTAACTTCAAAGGTATAATTGAAATAGTAAATATATATTTAATAATTCTTGGTAATTATAAAATTACTATAACTATAGTAATTATAGTAGTACATAACTTTATTCTTGAGTGATATCTATTAGTGTTTTTTTACAGCTGTCATAGTTAGTAGTTATATTTATTGTTTACCCACAAACTCTATATAAATAAACTATATAGAAATATTATGTATTGACACCTCACTCCATTTTCTTATCTTACGTTAAGCTTCCTGGTAATATACATATAATACCTAAATATTAAATTCTCAAGCTATTGTTCAACATCGAGTGATTTATGTGCCTCTGCCTTCCTTACAGTGCCTACTTCATGGACCAGTATTGGTGAAGCAACTTATCGATAGGATTGTTCTCGCCTAAAGGATAGCAGGTGAGTGTAATAAGTTTTCTAATTTTGACATACTAATACTTTATAATATTGTATTGTATTGAATTTAACTTAAAAGCTTGAGAATTTAACTTAAAAGCTTAAGCTGAGCTTAAAAGTAAAGTAAAATAATCTTTTTCCTTACAATTTTTAAGCTATCGTTGAGCACTGGGTGGTAATATACTCAGAACTCATAGTTTTTATGACGCCATTGTTTTATTTAAACGTAATATAATTGTTGTTTATAGAAAAAAAAACGGAAATCATTTAAAGGTCACATGAACATCCTTCAGAATAGTCGGTCATATAAAAAAATCTCAACATTTATTTATTATAATTTAAGTGTAAAAAGAAGATTTTACGTGTGGGAAAAAATTATATGTAATTGCATTGATATAATATAAGACATTTTTAGTCGAATATAAATTTGAAATTAAACTATCTCTAACTTTTTATCTAGGTAATGATTATGCACAATAAATATATATTGAATTAAATCTATTTTATTCTAAGGGTACGGCTACTACCATTCAATAGTAAATTTATTTATTTTTCAGACTCACGCTGTATGTATACAAAGGGAATCTAGTATTAAGTCACTCCGTGCACCACCGCCGAAGTTTTGAGCCCTTACGTGTAGCGTGGCGTAACTGAACGGCGCGCATTGCTTCGTTTCCAAAGCGAAGAAATGAAAATATTAATAATAATTCATTCCCCCGAATGGGGATCGAACTCATAACAATCACGTTTACAACCAAGCTGTGCCACTGCGTCACCTAGGCCTTTTTTTATTAAATAGCATCAAATAATGTAAAACTTCATTAACTAATAAGCCTCTGAATCATTATAATTATGCAATAAATTCGATAAATACAATTAAGAAGATAATTAAAATAAGAAAAAAAAAACAAACAAATACATCAATCAACGTGCAAAAGAATAGCCGGCTCTACGCTTCAGTGCTGCCGCGCTAAGTTCACGGCCAACGTCTCAGTAGATTCTAAGATGTATGTAGAAAAAACGCACACTAGGTATAGATAACGTGTAATATATATAAGAACTAGAATTAACGGTTAACACACGAGCCTGGCATAATAACTATCAAGAAATATGCGGTGGTGTTGTAGGGTATTTCATGCATCATATTTTTTCCTTCATTTATGAGCTTCGTTATATTATTCTCACTTCTGGAAACCATTTAAAATACTCCGTTCTCCACTTTCCGCCGGATTGTGAGATGAGTGGCGGAATTGGATGCTGTTCTTTATCTCGTTACCAGAGCGAAGAAATTAAAATATTTCATTCACTCGGGGAGTGGGAATGAAAGCCACAACCGTCGTGTTTATAGTCACACGTTTGTGTACTGCGTTACTACGGCCTCAATACAGATACATATAGGGAAAACCGGGAAACATTAAAAACTTATTTTTTAAGATACTACGATGGCGTATATATTTTTTTTCCATTACTTAGATATCAACGACTAGCTAAGTCTTCAAAGTGAAGATATTAAGATGTAACGTTTGAAAGCAATCTTTATAGTTAACACGTAACTGAAGTGGCAGAATTCATAGCATCGACCTATGACCGACTATTTTATTGGCGGAAGTTGAGTTTTTTGTTGCATTACTCACATTTATTATATTATATCAAGTGTTATAGTTTTAACGAACTGTTACTTAAGACGATCGTAAGATTATCGATATTTAAAAAAAAATTAAGCATCTCGTCATTTGGACGGCATATTGCATACATTTTAATGTCTCGATTTGTGTGAGAATATCCTTAAATAAATATACTGACAATATTTTTTTTCTGCAAGCTTTCCCATTCATAACAAGGCAGGCAGGGAGGATTTAATGTTAAGCCACTCCATTCCCCACTTTCCGCCTCGTCGTACTAACCGCCGTATTTTATCTTATCAGAGAGGAGAAATGAAAATAATTAATTTCCCTGAGGGAAAATAAAATCTACGGCGCTTACAGTCAAACTATTCTACTGCACTGCTACGGCTTCACTATACTAACATATATACCAATAACCTATCTCACAAAAATTTGAGACTATGTTTAAATAGGTTAAATAAATAAGCTTAAAGTTTAATAAGTTTATATGTTATGTTAAATAGTTTATTGCTTTCACATAAATAATAATAAAGAATGGTCTTTACAAAATTAAATTTAATATTCCCAATTTGGACGTCTTCGTACCTAAAGATTCATTTTATTACTTCAGTTACGCAACTGTTCGTGATGGAGGTCGCGGGTTACGTGAACCGTGTGCGATTGTTTATTATTACCAAGAACCAAAACACGATCGAGAAGCACGTGCAAACTATAATTACAGGCCGCTGCTTCATTGCACTTTACCGTAGATAGAGGGCACCTAGTGTCAAGACACTCCGTTCTCCACTTTAAATTTAATAAACATGAATAATCTGTGAATGATCGATGTCGTACTATATAATATATTAAGAAATTTAGTATAGTGCTCGATTACATTAATTTTGTAATATTTCACAGTTGCCACGCCGCGTTACTGCATTGCGTTGCCGACCGCAGCTCATCCCGAACCTATCACGACAATCTTGAGAACCGAGATACTTGCGAAACCGTTAATATAAGAGATAGTATGATACTAAATACAATCGTTTATTTAAATTTTATCAGCTTCACACTGTATCCCCCACACAGCGGGGTAGACAGAGGGAACCTAGTTAGTGTGAAGACACTCTATACCCCACACTCCACAGATCTCCGGAGCCATTGCTTGTTGAGTGGCGGAACTCAACGCCGCCGCTTTGACTCGACACCATTATGAAGAAAAGAAAATATTAATTTAAATGAATATTTAATTTCCTCAAGGGGTCGAACCCACAGCCAGTCACACTTCGTGCCCGTGCACCACGACTGGCTTCACGACTCACGACTTTATTAAAGGATGATAATAAATCTATTAAGAAAGGTGTTTTTTTTTTAAGTATCTTTTTGTATTCAGCGAGCAGTCGTATTCGACTCGCGTCATCCTTCATTTTTACGTAATGTATTGTCAGTTGCGATATTTTGACCTCAACAGGCCTTTGTCTCCAAAGATATCATAGATACACATTGGCCCACTCGATGTCGTGTTTACGTCATCGCAAATTTGAAACGCCTAATTTTATTTTGGCGTTTCTAAAATTACGGTAACAATAATAATGTGAAATTGGTCAATTTAGTTATAATATTTTTTTAGCTTCAAGCTATATCTCACGTTAAATAAGCAGAGGGAGTCTAGTGTTAAAACATTCCGACATTTTGAGACATTACGTGATGAGCGGCGGAATTCAACGGCGCGCTTTGCCTTATTGCTAGAGAGAAGAAATGAAAATATAAATTAACAGTAATTCATTTCGCAGAGAGAGAGAATCGAACGCACAACTATCATGTACAGGCACGCGCCTGTACCACTGCGCCATCGCGGACTCATATTTATTATAATCGTGATGATATTTATCAAGTATATTAGTGGTAATGTAATCATTTTATATATAAATTTGCAAGTCTTCTTCCAATTAGCATATAATGGGCGCTCGCACTGTGCAATACTAGAATTAGAACAGCTCGTTACATGGTTTAGTAATCCAATGTTAGCCACTTCTATCGGCCACACTGCGTGTACTGTGTGTTTTTTAAGGATTGCTGGTTTTTTTTTATTTGTACTAATTTAAAATTAAATTAAGGCACATACTATCATATATATATATGTGATCATAAAGAAAAAAATCAGATATATTTTATCCTTATTTGTGACCGAAAAGCTATTAAAGTTTCTTGTAACTTTTTGGTGTTATAAATAATTATATATCATTTAAATTCATATTAAACGGTCGGCCAGGTTTACGGTTTACGTTTTTTATGATATTTAAACTGCGTTAAATTCATCAAATTACATTTTAATAAGAATGCGTAAAACATCCACATAGGCGATATATATCTGTTTACTTTTGTAACTTAATATTTCTCAGCTTCATGCTTCACACGAAACTCATGCAACATGGCGAGAAAATGAAAATATAAATAAATAATAATAATCATTAGCCCGAGTGGGAACCGAACCCCCAACCGCATCGTTTACAATCACACCACGGCCGCATAAATAAATATTATATTTATGTAGAATTGGGATTAAAACAACAATAAAAATAATGAAGGCATCATTGATTGAGTCCAATACATTAACTAGCATAAAACGATTAGCTCTTTGTTTAAACTTCATTAGGCTCCATTAACGCATGCGCGTATAATAGTTTTATAATTGCCTTTGCGCGTACTTACTCGAACATCCTGGATGCATTTGCAACACGATTCTAAGATCACAATCTATTACGGCTCTCCGTGAAGCACTACTCACGGATTTTTAGATTCATCTTCCGATATTACGGTTTTAAAGTCATGAAGATGTTAAAGTTCATATACTCCGGATATCATTCGTATTTCTTGTTTGCTAGGAAACGAAAATTTTATAGTTATCATTAAATATGGTGTCACCGTTCATTTAAACTATATTACAGTCTCATTTCGTCCTCCTTCAGTTTATGACTTCTTTCCTAACTCATCTAGGTAAGACGAGAGGCGGTTTTTGTTACCTGTTCGTTCACTTCAATATATTATATTAAATAGTTATTTTCCGAAAATTCAAACTCAAGCCAACCAGAATAAAAAGCTACATGTATAAAAGTTCTACATATGGAAAGGTATAAAAAATACAAATTATTTTTATATTTTTTTGTGTATTTTTTTTGAGTGTAAAACTTAATTCCACATCGAAATGGTCTTGCACAGACGCCAGGAAAGGGTACAGAAAAGAGATAGAAAAAAAAGCAACATACGTCTTTCGTTTGTCTATTTCTCTTAACTTAGATTTAATTTTTTTCATTATAAAATAAGCAGAGTAAGAAAAATACATATTAGAATGATGATTGTGCGTTTCTAACACAAGGACGATAGAGCACATTGAACATGGATCGCGACGACGCAACAAAATTAGAGATATAATTTATGATTTTAATATTATAATAATATTTTATTGCTTCAACTCTTACTCAATAGCCAGCCTAATTTAATGAAATTTTGTGCTCACTTATCATAGTTTACGATGGAACTTTACAACATCAATTTATTCGATTAGTATTTAGATTGAGTAAATGAATATTATAAACGCTATACATAATAATTTTATCGAGAATGATGATTGTATGAAATTAATATTTAAATATACACATTGTTCCATTGACTTGTATGAAATTTATATATTGATATGTACATTATTTGTGAGCCCTTTCGTTGGAGTTGAATCGTAGACCATCATAAGTATATTAGGAAGCAGCAACTTATTTATGTCTTTAAAATATGGTGCTGGAGCTGCATGCGCAATATAGCCATACCTTGGACTGCGAACCGCATAAAAGAGTTCATACATTCTGAGAGCAAAAATAAACACGCGTGTTTCTTCAATAATTGAACAGCGCTCCATTAACGAACGTTTGTTATGCATCGATATTGCTGGATATGAAATTCGCATCGAAATATGAAATTTAATAGATATTTCCAAGAAGAGAATTATTACGAATTATTTGTAGTTAATTTTATACAAAATGAGTACATGCCAAATATAAATTTGTCAACTTGACTTGACCCACAAACCACCGTGAGTGAGCCCGATTCGCACTTAACCGATTTTTTTGCTATTATTATAGCCTCGTAAACAATACTTCAACAATAAGGCTAGGCCTAGTTTTTATTTTTACTCTAAAAATATCACAAAAACAACACAACAACACGGTTTGGCAGTACGTACACATTTAAAACGAGGAACTAGATATAAATTGCTTAGTTAATTACACTATATTAATAAAAAAAATATATTTAAATATCTTCCTAGTAATTAAGTAACCTTTATCTATAAGAGGATTAATGATGTGGCAAAAATCGATGCAAATAAAAAGCAAACGTGAAATATTAGATCAGTATAGTGACCTCCAATGTATTCTAAAACATCGTTCTGTATTGGATATTATTTTATATATACAATATTAATCAGAAGGTTATTCATATCATAAATCTGATATATTTGACGTAATTTAAAAAATAATAAATGAAATATTTAAATAATAAAAATTTATCATTTTATGATCCGTTTTTAAAATGTCATTTTCAATAATAACCTATTTACGATCTCTCGTTCGTTCTTTTGATGAACTGTTGTAATCGAATATAGAAAATATGAAATAAAATAGTAATAAAATACTTAATATTGTCGTTACGTCTAAATGTCTATACAAAAACATAACTTTACATTCAATTCTCTGCAGTTCAATTTCTATTTATTTCACATCACGGACACGGAGGGCTGTATCATAAATCAACTGAAACATTAATTGACTTTGTACATGAGAATAAGGACATAACTGAGTCTGTTACAGTTACAGATTTAGTAAGCAGTTATATAACTCGAGTGCTTGACTGTAATATTTGAATTTGCTTCCTTATTCTAGTACATCAGCTAAGAGATAACAGTGAAAGCTTTCCAATATACACCGTAAAAGACCAACTGGACGACAGATTAACGTGAGATAATTGCGCACAATCGACTCCTTGTAACATTCTAAATTACGTGAACGTCTATGTTTATCCTTTTAAAGATTTATGTAATGAGTCTATATGCTTACAACGGGTATCTTGAAATAGAAAATTTCGACAAAACTATATATTTTATATAATAACTAAAGTAATCAAAAACTATCATGGCTTCTATTTATAACAGCGAAATATATTTAATATACAGATTATAGTTTAATTCCACTTATGTCTCTTGTACTTCCAATTATAAGTACGTGTAATTGTATATATTTGTAAAATTTAAGTCTTTTTTATTTATACAAAGACTAGCCGACCTGGGGGGCTTCGTCCGCCTGAACTATATGAATATTTAATAAATTTGTTCATGAACATATTTTCAAATTAGGGGGGTGAATTCTCAAAAATCGTAAAACACGTGTGCAATGAAATATTTCTAAGAGTCTGAATTTAAAATTTTATCAAAATCAGTGTCAATTTAAAGATTTTTTCATACATACTTTCAACCACTACTTCACCCATTCAGGGCTAAAAATTTTCAAAATCTCTCCTTAGTGAGCGTTCCACATTCTGAAAACAAATATTGGTCCAAATTTAACGTTTTTATCATCAGCGGTTACGGCAGTGCGCGCGTCTCACCTCAGTCAGTCACCTCACGAATAAAACTTAACAATTAAAGAAGTTAAAACAAATATAAAAGAATCTCAATAATCTCAATTACTGTCTATAATCTGAATATTATATTACTGTCATTTTAAATGTACCTTAGTTATTAGTTAATATATAAATGTAGGTTACATGAGTATCATATATTGAAACATTGAAGCGTAACATTCTTAAAGAACTGATATCGTCTTACCTAAAATTATGAATTAACAAGAAATATATTATTTCACTTTGTGAAGGTTGTCTAGTAACAGAACACCCCTTCCAACATTAGCAATCGTATTTGAATATTTTTTTTTTTTAGAAACGGATTAATTTTTTAACGTAGCAATTTTTATATATGATTTTTCCTTTTCTAAGTATAAAACAACAAATGAAAATGTAGAAAATATTTTAAATAGTACGATCAAAAAGAAGAGAAGTCATTTTTCATGTGAATGTTCAGTACAAAATATAATTAAAAAATAAAAAGATATACAATCACAAATTTTACTAACTTCTCTAACATATTTTTAAAATTATAATCGATATACATAAAGAAAATCTAATATTACTTTAAGTTCAATTAAATAAGTAGTAAATCCCAAGAAAATAGGTTTAATCGTCAAGTTGATCGAGTTTAATGGCCTGATAATTTGCTCTAAAACGGTACTTGAACTGTTATATAGCTTTTAAAGATAATATGTTGAAATAAATATTTATTTTTTAAATGTAACACTATTAAAAAACAAATAAATATATTTATCGATTAAGTAGTGCTTATGATTCATGAGTAAAAATAATAATAAACGTCGAATAATTAAAAAAATTATATCCCTAACAACTGTACTTACATTGTGCTTTTAAATAGATTTTTGTGTGGTTTTATTTTCAACTATACGAATATTGATTTAATATTATTTAAGTATATCCTTAACAAATTGTAATTTTTAATTTTTCGGCAAATACGGCTTTCGCAATCAAAAAGAAAATTAAAAAATTACTTGTTTGTGTTTTTAGTATTATGGAAATAGCTACGAGTTTATACCCATGAAAAACACGGCCCTTTTCAAACCACAAAGAGACTCTTGAATTTCGCTTATATTTAGAGATAATTCAGCTGTTCTAGTTTTATGCAATTAAAGTTTTTCATTACATATTCTAGATATTTAATTATATATACCATAATGGTTCTTCATCAGGTTTCAGGTGCCAGTCATAATCAAATATTCAATCATATTAAAAATTTTTCAATCATATTAAAAAGATAATAATTTCTGTTTGAATATATGGTTTTTTAAGCTCATTATTACTTTAGTTAAGTCAATTAAGTAAACAAATAACAGCATATTTTCAATATTTTCTATCAAAGAGTATGTATATTATATATTCTTCTTGCAAGCATAATAACTTATTTGTAGATCCATACATAAACGTGTCTAACATCTAGCATATATAATATAAGGAAAAATATTGTGATAAAAAAGTGCTTACAATTACCATAACCACGTTCTCAATGCACATTCGTGAATAAAATTGTAGTTTACTTATAAAGCTATTCTGTGAAGTGACATTTTTTTTTTCTTTCGCTTGATATTTACTCAAGTTATAGTCAAATTACCTAAAGCATATATTTTAAATCAGCTTCACGCTGTATCCCGCATACAGCAGGGTAGGCATAGGGTATCTAGTGTTAAGACACTACGTTCCCCACTTAAAGCCGCAGTATGTAGGCATTGCGTGTTGAGTGGCGGACCTCAACTCCCCGCTTTGCCTCGACACCAGTGCGAAAAAGTGGAAATATAAATTTAAATAAATATATCATCTCCTCGAACCCACAACCAGTCGGTTTTACAGTCACACTGTATGCCCCTGCGCCATGACTGGTCTCGATAGTATTATGGAAAGTTGTTAAATGAAATAAATTACAATAATACCCTTAATTATTTGCACTGTCGTAATTTCATTTGTAATTATTTTTTTCTTATATTTTTATAAAAAAAAATCCTTCAGATTATCAATAAATCGATAATAAATTGCAACAATCATATTAAATTGTTCGCCATAAAATACTGTTTTTTTTTTCTTTTAAACGTAACATTACTTTTTTGTTTGAAATGTGATTTTTTTAAATTTATTATTGTTATTATGAGTTTTTTTTTCAATTTTACAAGTAAAAAAATATAGATAAAGCATTTTAAATCAGACCTAATCTTCTTTTATTTATTTCAATAGATCTCTATTTTAAAGTAAATATTATATTTCCTATTTTTGTGCACCTAATACAATTTTAAGCGTAAAAACTATGAAATCTGGTAAATTAATATACTAATGTAGTTTCAAGCTCAAACTTATCGGGCTTTATTATGTGAATAAAATAAAATAAAAAATCAAAATAGATATCAAAAGTGAAGCTGTCAAATTGGACGACTTTATCATAGTTAAAAACTGTAATTATACATTTGTATATGACAAGGTCAAAGTTATAGACATATGTATTTAATAGTTATTATTTAATAATACGAATGAATAGAACTTATGTTAAATCTTATGTCGGTAAAGGTTATCTTTACCCACCGTGTTTTAGTTGGGGTACAACATGAAACTGTTCCATAGTACTGCAATGTTTTTACGTCAGTAGAGTAGTCATACTTATGTTAAAATACTCTACTTCTCTACTTTACACCGAATTTTCGATGCATTACGTATTGTGTGACAGAAATCAGCGCCGGTACCAGAAATTAAAATAATATTCAATTAATTAAAATAATAATAAATTAATAAATAAATAATAATAATTCATTCCCCTGAGTGGAGATCGAACCCACAACGTGTTATAGTCCCACGCTTGTGCCCCTGACGACGACCTCTTTTACTTTAAATGAATTGTACTCAAATACAATATTATAATAATTGAATAACTGCGTGTAACAAGCCTCGACTCAGTATAGAGGTACCCACACCTCGCACATACGTTACAAAAAATAATATGATGTAATTACTTAATGAATGTAAATGCAATACCGACTTTAATAATATTATTTCAAAGAATAATAGTAACCTACTTGAATATTTATATCGACAATTCCAAACAAAGTTCCCCGAGCTCCAAGTAAACGGATTGTTTACAATATTTTTCTATAGATTATAACTTACTGCATATTTATTTTGTATGAAACTGAATAAGTTTTTATTCGAGTTTATATATTTTATAAATTATATTAGTTTGAGTTTTTGCTAACGATAATCTAGTTTAGCGAGTTTTTGTTGTATAAATCAACATCTACTTATTTACTAGAATTATAACAATGCGAGATTACTAAATGTTAAAAAAAATAATTTAATTAACTCATTTTCACGCTGTGTACCTTACACAGCAGTAGGCAATCCGAACTTAGTGTTAAAAAACTCCGTTCCCCACTTTCCGCCAAATTCTGGATGCACTGCGTTTTGAATGGGGAAACTCAACGCCACACTTGGCAACACGTCAAATTATCAATATAAGGACACTTATACGTACGTAAATTGTACAATTACATACCCCTATATTTACCAAAAAAATTATCGACACTGTTTCATAGTAAACATAAAATAATAAAAATACTTTAGTATAATTTCATACGTCAGGAGCGCGTTTACCATTCGACAGTTCGTAGCAACAATTATAAAGACATCATATGTGAATGGAATTTAAATCTTATATAGCATACTTTATGTTGTTATATAAAATGATAGAAGAATGCGTGATGGTGGCGCGTCGCAATCTGATCATTCATCATTATTTTATGGCAGAACATTTTTGTCATTGTCTTTCTTTTGTTGTCTTCTTATTAAATAGGCATTTGTTCTATTTCTAATTAAAAATAGGAATATTAATTAATTCATCGTATAGAAATATTATCTATGTAGAGTTTTAAAAGTGAGAAAAATATATATTTTCTTATTTGTACAGATGTAGCCAGGAATTTATGAAATTTAAGTACTTTAAGTATTTTATACTGCTAGTACTTACAGTTTACATAGATACGGTATAATTAAAATAACAGTTTTATAGTTATTTTTAAATTATAAAAACAAAGTTTTTTTTTTAAATAATTAAGACAATCAAGGCAAATAATCACCATATATTATTATAAAGTCATTGTCAGAAAAACATACGGTGAAAAATAATACATATGAAACATTTGTCAAGTGCGAGAAATTTATATACCGCTATTAGATAAGTACCGGTGGTTACAGGAAGTTTTCCAAGCTACACCTATTAAATTAAACTGCCAAAACAATTTGTAAGAGATATCGAAATACGATTTATTACATCCATACTATATCGCATTGATTTTTATTAGAAGCCGCGTTTCATCAAAACTTTAAAAATTTCAATGTATTGTTCTTTCGGACGTACTCGTCATGGGCTACGGGTTTGCATTCTTTAATACATATGGTTATGTAGAGAAAGCTCATTATCCACTCAAAACTACTACTTGCGTAATTTATCTTTAAAAAAAAATTAAACATCTCAATTTAATATTATTTAACAATTATATTCAAGTTCTATTCAGAATAACAGTTTTCGGCACATTTAAATATAATATTAAAAATTATATATATAAATACAATAATAATATTACATAATTTATTTATATTATAATAAAATCAAAACGCACCGTCTGGCGGAGACCGAAGGACTTTTTCAACTACAAACAATATTATCCTTAAAACACTCGCAATATATACATATATGTGTACGTATGTACGTATGTCCAACACAAGTCACTAAACGCAAGTGGATGCGTCTTCCCCGACGCGCGGACATCAACTGTTCTTCCAGCGCACGCGCACCTTAAAGCGTCGTGATAACCGATAACTATGGATAAGCTAATACAAAAAATATTTACGAAACACCGTAATACGACGGCTTCGGACTTTTCTCAAAGTATATTACAACATCGATCAGTTATTATGAATGGACGGTTCACGCTTCGCTGCATATTTGGAGTTCGAATCCCGTGTGAATTAGATATTTAGTTCAATAGAACTAACTATCTTTTCTCGTTTACTTAGATTAGATGTATCAATTTATATATAATTTTATTAAAATCTCCGTTTGTTCATAGCAACAAAGTAATATACATAATATATAATTTAAACAATATTATTATTATTATGTTATCTATGTAATGATTGTTACAGCGAAAAAAAAAGGAGTTAGTTCATTATATGTATAAATAGTACGTAAATTGTTTTAAGTAATTCAAATCTGACATAATAGTTAAGTGTTTTTCACGGTACGCTGTTTTATAGTGAGCACCTCTCTAAATTGTGAATACAAGTCAAAATAATGTTCATACCCACCAAGGCTTTGTATATCGAATAAGCAACAAGAATTTTTGTGAAATCCAAAGTAATCTACTGCCCAGTGTATTCTTGGCGTCGTGTTAGACCTTTGCATCATCACCATCATACAAATAAATATTTATTTTGGCAGCCATACTGAGTGAAAGTTATTTAGATGCATAGTAAATAAATCAAAAATATATATATATAAAATCTAAAATGGACAATGTATCTGAAACTATTTCACTTTAAGTTACATTAAGGGTTTAAATTTGAGACATATGTCGGTATTTGTAGTTTCTAGTACCACTAAATACATCATATGGGTATCTCTATATTAAAAATTCCAAACTTATTTGCTCTTTAAGGACTCTCCTTATTATTTTAGTATATTAATACTTTAATTGGTCAACGGAAGATTGTGAAATATACGAAAATATTCTGACTTGTAAGGAATAGGTGTTTTAAAGTCATGTGCGGCGGCAACAACTCGCCAGTAAAGACTCCCATTTATAGATGTTGGGATTCATTCCATTAACTTAAAATTGCTAGCAAATTCTAATACTACTAAAAAGTTATAATAATATTTTTCTTCGTGCATGCTAGTGTTAATACTCTCCGTGTGCCCATAAAATATTTTCTTTTCTCACTTTCGACTAAATCCTTGAGGCATTGCTTGTTCAGTGGTGGAACTTAACGAAGCGCGGTGCCTAATTCATACTTCCAAGGCAAAACAGCATCAGGAATATCTATTTTTTTTTCAACTTCACACTGTATCCCGCACACAGCAGGGTAGGCAGAGAGAACCTCGGTGTTAAGACATTCCGTTCCCCACTTTCTGTTGAATTCTGGAGGCATTGCGTGTTGAGTGGCCGAACTCAACGCCGCGCTTTACCTTGACACCAGAGCGAAGAAAAATGGAAATATGATCTTAAAGAAATATTTCACTTCCTTGAGTGGGAATCGAACCCACAACCGTCGCGTTTACGGGCGGCACCCTTGTGCCACTGCGCCTGCACGACGGCCTATCTATATATATAACACTATTATAATGTATTATGAATGTATATAAAATAATATTGAATATATGCTATTCTCAAGCGTGCGAGGGAATGCGGCCCTGATAGCACGTGCAGACTGCAAGCTGAGGTTGGATATATTAAATATTGAACCTATCATTATATACGCTTTATTATCTCAAGTAGCCGAACCTATATTAAAGACGATTAATTTAACGCGTTTACTGTGTAATTTTATTATTGTGTTTATATTTATATATTTTTGAAGATGTATTTATATGGATATTTTCGTTATAGAATACATGTGCAATGTACATAGATATATTTTTTCGCTCTGGTGTCTAGGTGAAGGGCGGCGTTGAGTTCTGCAACTCAACACGCAATGCCTTCAAATTTTGGCGAAAATTTGGGGAGCAAAGTGTCTTAGCACTAAGTTCCTTCTACCTTACCCTGCTGTGTGCGAGATACAGCCTGAAACTAATTATTTGGCATGTTTATATTTAACTTTGTATGTTGGTATATAAGAACAATTGTATGAACAACCTATATGGTACTCTTTTAAAATTAACTTTCTAAAGTAATTATTGTGCATCGTGTCGTGAGCTGTGCGTGCACTTATTTAACGCTGTGGTTGCGAGTTCAAATTCTAATAGTACTCTAATCTACTTAGTACACCACTTAATTATTAAGAATATTGAATTATAAAAAAATAACGTAGTCTTCTACGATAGTAGACTACGATACGTAGAACAACAGAACAAAAACAAGATTTGTGATTTTTTTTTTCATTGTGATATATAACGGTTGGTATCATAAAAATATTTATACTATATATTTATATCTGTTTGATGAGCGGCTTAAAATGCTGACCCAGAGAGATCGGATGAGGCGAACGGCACCAGTGGTAAAAGAATTTCTTCTATTCCCACGCTTATCATTCTAACATGGAATAATTAGGTCGAAGGTTAAGTTAAATTTAGACATATTACTTTTCTTCTAACATGTAAGGCAGTAAGTAGTCTTAGATATACTTATTTTTAGTATTAGATTTTATATATATAATATATAAATATACATAACAAGGACGTAGGCGTAAAATATACCTCTTACCTTAATAATCTATTGATTACTTAATGAAGTAAACTGTCTTACGGTGAAAGCTACGTTGGCTGTTACTACTATCTGAATTATAAAGCTACATTCAAATATAATATAAATGAGAAAGTTTGTCTGTTCTCAACTGTCACATTCAAATGGCAAGTACAAGGGCTTATTATCACGAAAAACATTATCCCTTTCTCAGCCGGTGAAATATATAAATATACTTTTCCTGGGTTTGCTTATATACGATTATATTATGACTGTTATGAAAGGTATAACTTTAATTTTGTATTATTTTTATATATAGGTGTAGTCAGTACTATCATTTTACCCTTATCCTGTGTTCTCCAACATCCGTCTATATTTACAAATTAAAATTAAAATATGTATGTATAGCTTCAAGCTATATTACGCACATATCATTGAGATACTTCCCATAAAAAAAAATTGTTCCCTGTTTTGTTGAATAGTGGAACTCAATGCCGCGCTTTACTTCGTTACTAAATCGAAGCAATGAACATATTAAATATTGCATTTATTTGAACGGGAATCGAACCCACAACCTGTCGCGTACGTCCCTGGGCCGCTACTGGCTTAAATAGAACTAAAACAGAATAGGTACTCATATTTACTATTGTATTACAGAATGTTTATCTCTTATAATTTAAGTATACAATTTATAATTTAAAACTCAAAAAATATATTATAATTTAAAATCACAGAAAGCTCTACACACATAAACACACCCTCTAGCTTAGTGGAGGTGGACTCCTTGGATCCCTGGAGGTAACTAATACCTGGAGGATTACAATTAAAAGGAAAATTAAAATAGAATTTAATAAACGAGACTTACGAAATCATCCAAAATCTTTCACCAGTTTCTTAAGTTTTATAAATGTAATTAAATAAAATTTTAAAATATTTTGAATTATTTTATGTCTATCACCTAATAGCGTCGTCGAATATCCGGAAGCTATAAATATAAAAATTAATTCGACACGTGTAGCCCAATCTATTTCGATTACATATATTATTTTAATAAAATAACAAATTTATTATATTCAGAATCAATAAAAATACATAAGTCATTGACACTTTAAATCTTGTAAGACGCAAAAGACTAAGAGATTGCATCAATTTTATTACTTGTACACAATGAATATTTGGGTGTAGTTTTATAAAATAAATCCTTTAAAGGAAATGCCACGGCGAAGGATGTATAATATTTATAATAAGCCGATCACCGTGATAAAAATTAACAAAATCGGTTAAGCGCGAGTCGGGTTCGCCCACTGAGGGTTCCGTACCAATATTAGGATTGGTGGTTATAACTTATGTTAGCGGGCATATATATGCATTCATGTCTTTTAATTGCGTTGACTGATTTTTTTTTATTATGCTTCAAGGGGCCTCAAGGACCTCAAGATAAACCATCTTGACAGAAAGACGAACAAGCTGATGAAGGAAGTGATCCTATAAGGATTTTTAGCTTTTGAGGTACGGAACCGTACAAAATGTATATAAAATCCTTTCAAAAGCTTTTATTTCGCCTTGTCTGGTAATTTTTGTTGAAAAACAACAAAAATAATGAGTTTTGTTTACATCTTGCAAATAATTAATCCTATCGTCATTGGAGTGACTTTAAAACCAGTTTGAATACTTTTATTGTTTACGTTAACAGTTTGTAGAGATCCGCACGCAGAAAAATAATTTATATCATATTATATTGGTACTATTTTTATCATTTTCCATATTGTATTGGTTAGGCCATTCGTTGTTGTAGGTTCGATTCTCACTCGAGGAAATGAAATATTTATATAATATTTTCATTTCTTCCTTCTGGTCTCGAGGAAAAGTATGGCATTGAATTATGACACGCATCGTAATTACGCAATGCCTTCAGAATTCGGTGGAAAATGGAGAGCGGAGTGTCTTAACACTAAGCTCCTTCCGCCTACAGCGTAAAGCTGAAAAAAATATAAATGAAATAAATAGTTTCTCTGTAACTATTTCTATAATTATCTTCAAAAACCCCATTTATTTTCTCTAAAAGGTTTTATATATTATAATCAAAAAGGCGATACACTCGCTTTATTAATAACAGCAACATAGTTTTATTTATTATGGCCTCGTGAGGCAGACGTATGTCACTGAATATTGCGTGTACGCCTCGAATCAACAATAAATATTGTTTACGGAAACTTGAAACTATACTAAAAACCGATATTTAAATAAAAATAATTTTATACTTTTATATATATATTTCCATATGTAGATTTTATTAATTAACATTATTTCATTATATTATTTAATTAATAACAGCCTGCTCTGATATACTAATACATATATATACATGTATCTAGTAGATCGTTAGTCGGGCTCATTCATAGTAATAATTAACCACACAACAATTATAAGCGTGTATTGCTTTGAGGTCGAAATCTTAAATTGATATTTAATAAAGATTGAGCTTCACTTTACTTTGTACCTTTATGTCTATAAAAACAGCAAAATAATCACATTTGTTTTGTAGCGGCAACAGAAATACATACATACATCTATCAATCACAGTTCATGAAATATCTAATGAGAAACTGATAGCAGAATCGTAGTAATTGAGTCAATTCTTACTATTTGGCTACGTGGTTATATAAAACCACAAAAGTCAATACTGTATCCCGCACGGTAGGCAGAAATAGTCTAGTGTTAAAACACTCCGCTTCCTATTTTCCGCTGAATGCTAAGGGCAGCGCTTTCCCTCAACACTAGAGGATAGAAATAAAAACAATATATAATTCATTTCCTCGAGTTAAAATTGAACCCAAATTCCCCATTCCCATCCAAATTCCCATGCTTGTGCCCCTGCGCCGGAAATGCTTCTAGCATTATGGTGTCCGTAAAAATCACTAAAATTAGATTCAGAATTGAAATAAATATAAAAATTTTCTTTGAAAAACAAACTGTGTAAGCTATGAACGATATCATTTAGTGGTATCCGAGTGTGGTACAAGGCTAAATATGGGCCACTGCACATGGCATTCAAAGTGTAAACACCTACCGACCTTGCGGTACGTACTGTAGGATTTATCACTATTTCTTTCTTTTGTTTCGTTAATTAACACTTACATATATTGCATACAAGCATATCCTGTAGGCTGTAGTTGTTATTATGGAGTTACACAGTAGCGACTATAAATTCTTGTCATTATATAACCAACATTGTGTCGGTAAATCATACTATTGTATGTTTAGAAATGATCATTTTAAATGGTGAAAAGATAAGTATGATTTAAACAAGAGAGAAAAATAATTTGAGCAAACGAATATTATACGAATCAATTATAAAATGGTTTTTTTTTTCATTCATTCATTACTAAATATAGGTTTGATACTTTTGTTCATCAAAGTTCAAGAACAGAGATAACATTATGTGGACGTAGTTATATTTTTTTATTAGATTCACATTTTACCACCGTGGGGGCCGGCCCCCCCACAGAACGTACCTATGATTAGGACACTTCTGTTTTCCATTTCCCGCCAAATTCTCGAGACACTACACTCTCTCCATGACTAACAGAGCGAGTTACAAAAAATATTAAAAATTTTATTTTACCGAGTGTGATTCGAACCCACAATCGCGTTTCGAGTCGCATACTTGAGCCTCTGCGCCATGACGACCTCCGAATACTTGTACCAATCAAATTATTTATTTATAGAAAATGTATTGATTCTTATGGACGTTAATAAAGCGAGCTGCTGAATCGCATCATATAGATACTAAATAGAAATTGCACGTTTCGGCGGTAGTTGCAGTATTTGTAATGTTTGCCAACCGAAGCAATTTAAAATAAATTACTTTCTTTATCGTGATATATTTCTCAATTTGAATTATGGAAAAACATTAGCGCTGTTGAAAGTAACACTAATCCTTTATCTAAAGCTACAACAAGTCGTGAACTATGTATTACTATTGTATATATGTATTATTTACTATTATATATATAAATAACGCATTCATAGTTGTTATAATATAAAACTTATGAGAAAACTTTTCATGGAAGCCATTCCATTTCTTCGATCTGATTGTCAAGTCAAAGCGGGGCGTTGTGTTCCCTCTGCCTACCCTGCCGTATGCGGTATAAAGCGTTAAACTGATCTTGATCTTCTATACTCATATATGAATGAAGCAGTTTATTTATGGTGTGGGTTCGACTATAAATATCTAAGAATATTTATAATTTTCTCTACGTTTTGTTGAAATTATTTTACAAATAAACCACCATTCGACGCTCTCTATAATTTGCTTAAATAAACATAATAAATATAATAAAATAACAAATGTTACAAAAATGTACGGCCATGAATGATATATGAATATTAAACGTTTTTAGTAAAAACCACAGACTACGTTCTCATTTTTTTTTTAATTTTTAACAGCACAACAAACGTTTTTAATAACTAAAAAAAAACGTACTTAACATCAAATTGTATCACCATCCACGTACGAGTACACGAACAAAAAGATCTTCCTCCTCCATTAATATTATTTTGAACCGGTCTTAGCTAACTTCCTCGTTACGTGCAATTTAAATTGTAATAGCATTTAGTGTTATTCATATAAATTTCAAATAATTGAATGATAAACCTTCTTTTCATCAGTCACAAAATGGTGACTGTCGCCGTCGTGGCGCAGGGGCACAAGGATGTGACTATAACGCGAGGGTTGTGGGTTCAATTTGGAAGGAATGAATAATATTATTATTTATTAATATTTTCATTTCTGGCACCATTGCAAAAGCCCAACGTTAAGCCGAAAAATAAATACAAAACAATCTCTAGAGACCCAAAGCTAACATTAAAACATTACATATGATTTTAATAACACACTGTATTTTGTTACTGGTCGGAGATACTATCTCACCATTGTTTTTCCCATAATGGTTACAGGAGTCTAATAAAGCCGACTTTATATTTCCATAACAAGCTAATGTTCTATATATAATGATTAAAACGTAATAGATACGTAATTACGGCACAGCCAAATAAAGGCCTCAAGGCTGGGGTCGGATGCATCAAACCATGTTTGAAAAATACATAGCACGCCGTGATGAACATACGAAATGAAAATATTTATATATTTTAAATTAAATTATTTATATATTTTAAATTAAACTATTTAACCGGATTAATCGCGTAAATTCAGTATTATATATTTTTGGAAACCCGACGTTTCGAACACTTTGCCTTAATCTGTGGTTGCAGAGGGCAACTGACAGAAGAGCTTGCCCTCTGGTATGGTGGGTTCGAGACTTCAATGCTTTTATACAAGTGTGTGCGCGTTTGTAGTGCGTCCAAAGTGATAGAAAGATCTAAGTATAATATTTAGGTATATTATTCTACTGAACAGTGGCACAAAATTATTCAATTTAAGGGTAACGGTGCCAATATAATATACACATAAGATAAGAATTAATTCTAGCAATTTATATTATATTCATAAGTAGTTTTACGCACCTATACTTTTTTATTATATCAACAGTTATTTTTATTTTATGCAATTATATTCACAATTGTTAGTAGGTATATTTTTTTATTAGTTCCATGTAATATCGTTAGTTCTATTAACATTGTTGGCCAAAATAATCATTTCGAAACAAAAATACAAAATATACTTTAATTATACATTTTTTTTCAGTTTCACTCTGTATCCCGCACACAGCAGGGTAGGCAGAGAGAACCTCTCCGCCGATTTTTTTTTTTCGAAGGGATTGCGTGTTGATTGACGGAACTCTTTGGCGAAGCGCTTTGCCTTACCGTGAAGCAGGAATGCTACAATATATAATGAGTTTATTAAATTCCCACATCTACTTTCATATACGTAAATAAATGTCATCAAATTATGTCAAAATCACATTAACATATAAAATATCGTTTATTAACAGAGAATATAAGTATATTGTACACTTGTTAATAGAGACATTTCTTAATATTATTACATAGATCGTCTCTAGATAATAATATACTAAATTACAACTAGTTTGGTAAGATTAATTCGGTTTTAACGCAAAGATTAGCACATTTTAGTATAATATCTAGAAATTTCTAAAAAAAAAAACACAAAAGCTTCTTAACTTCCTCTACAGCCTTACGAAAGATGTCTCATATCAGGCCTTAACAATTCAATTACTTATGACGTACAGTACAAAACCTACTGTAGGCAGAGAGTGGGTTGATTCTAATGTGTATTCATTATTATGTATTAATTTTTTATAACACAGAATAATTGTGTAGATGACCGTTTTTGTTCGTATTATTTATTGTATATAACTCTTATATTTAAAAGTTGTCTTGCACCAGAGGCTACGGAAATGATCAAAGCCTCGAATTAAATTGTAAACCAATTCAATTATTAATTAATACGTAATTTTAAATTAATTTCCCATTAAAAATGAACCCTATATATTGCAATATCGATGTCACGTCTCCACTTGACACGTAAAGTATTACTGATCTTCAATAGAATACAATAGCAATCTCCAAACACAGAAAAGCCACGGCCGAATACCATCAAGATTGCTTTCAATAAATGATTTATCAGAAGGTTCCAATAAGTAAGATCCATTTTAAATATGAACATCACGATGCGTGTTCAACCTTCGAGTCAACAAGTGCATATTTCGGGGGCTTATTGTATGGTAATACATAATAGCTTAGGGCGGGATCCGTACCCGTTACATACATAATTGTTTCATGCCGGGCGTTGTGATTTTACAGTCACATTTTGTGCCCACAAAGTGTAAATGAAAAATCGGTTGGTTGTGGGTTCGATCTTCATTCGAGAAAATGAAATATTTATTTATTAATTTATATTTTCACTTCTCCGCTCTGGTGTCAAGGCAAAGTGCGACGTGGAATTCCGCCACTCAACACGCAATGCCTCCATAGTATATTGGAAAGTGGGGAACGGTGTGTCTTTACACTAGGTCCCTCTGCTTACCCTGCTGTGTACGGGATACAGCGTGAAGCTGATTTATTTATTTCAAATACAAACCGTTGCGCCTAAATTAATAATACTATTACTGTAATTACGTATGTGACTTGTGATAGAACGTGTAATTTATAGATCAAGTTACCAGAATCCTTTCAAATTATACCATTTATGGGTGCGCCAGTGATTCTAACATATAGAATATAATGTGAACAGTTGTATAGAATTTAATGTGATCAATTGTGTAGAAAAAAATCAGTAAAAAACGTGTAAATCGCACTCCCGTATTCTGATAACTGAGTCGAAAGTTTCAAGAATTATTAAATGAGTTTTATAAAATAAGAAAATTAAAACTATAAAGAAGTATGTAGTCTTTATTTCTTAAAAAAATATTCTTATTTTGTGTAAAACAATTACAAACAAAATCTTCATACAAATTACTATGAAGTCTCGTCCAAACTCAGTCGGCACCCGCCTTCAAAGTGAGAGTACGTCGCTTTGCGCCGCGGTATAATTTTAATAAACTAATTAAAATTACATTTAAATCCACCTTTAATTTTATTTTACAAATCCAAGTCCGATATTACACTGTACTTATGCATAATTCTGTGTGCGTGTGTGGCGCGCAAGCCTCGATCGCTGTGTCAATAACAGTCAAAACCTAAACTTCACGCGGCGCGAGTCCGGAACGGGCTCTTAACATCAAAATAGTATACATAATTGAGATGATACTTCTAATTTTCACGCTGTGCCCTGCACATAGCAGGATAGGCAGAATGAACCTGGAAACCTAGTGTTAAGACATTACATTCCCATTTCGCGCAACTCAGCACTGACTGAATTTTCACATTATAGAACTCTAACTGTACTTTAATCAAAACGTTTATACTTAATTATTTTTTTACTATTTTATACTTATTATACCAACTGGTTTAATTCCATAAAATATAATATGACAGCTCCTTTTTATTTTGTTGAATTAAATCATAAGCAAGCAAGCCATATAATATATTCCGATTGCACCTTTACAGGAGCTCTCTCGTCCCCTCCCATATAATGTTAGCCGTTTGTTACGAGACAAGACAGTGCGTGCCAGCGACTAAAACGCCCACTATGAATAGCTTTTGTGTGATATCAAAACTTGTCAATATTGAGCGGATTTTGCATATATATAAATATGTTAGTATAATCATTTGTAAATTTGTTTTTTTTAATTTCACTCTTTATCTGCATTACAGCAAAGTAGGCAGAAAGAATAGTGTTAAGACACTCCGTTTCCCATTTTGCCCCGAATTCTCGGAGGTATTGCTTATCTCTTGTATAGTTGCCACTGAGAACGTGTCAAACGCTACGGTTATATATCTACAATTGAATATTAAAAATATTTACTTAGTAAGTTGATTCTTCTCTACGTTGAATGCAGAATGTCTTTGAAAGGTATTTCTTTTATTAAGATGTAACAGACATTATAGTTACGTTAAACTCCGCCCAGTCTCGAGACAGCGTAGCGCCGCATAGCGATATCCACGGGACTTAACACCGCGCTTTGCCAAAACGATAGCCGTACTTTAAACCAAATAAAAACCAATAGCAACGACTACTAAATATATAGTAAAATATGCAATTTAAATTATAAATATTAGACGATAATATCAATATGACGTTCAGTTATCTCTTGTACGTTTTCTGACCATTATATTTATTATTTAATGTTATTTCAAAGGTGACACTTGTAACATTGTCGCTAAAATCTCGCGAAGAATATATTTAAAACTAGTTTAATTCTATCAATATTAATACATGTTCTTGAAGCAATCATATCAGGTACGATGTATAATAGCGTGGATAATTAATGAATATAACTTTAGAATATATTTTGTTTTATTACAATATTAGTTTAAAATTTAAAAAAACCCGTCATATAACTTCCGCGGTATCCTAGATAGTCTGTATGAAGAAGTTACAGAAGTCAGTATTTGTACAGAAGTGTGAAGGTGTTGAGAACCTTATTTTTTTATATAAAATTCATACTTATAAATATATTAAGAATCTAAATGCGGCTTCACCTTCGACTAGCTATATTACTGTAAAGTTTCATCTAAATCCGTAACTTCCCGTAGTTTTCCATGACACTGGAACAATTAATATCTATTCTTTCAAAATTTTTCATTTAAATTATATATATATATGTTTACCTTAATTTTTATGTGGTAAATTGACACATTTTATATGTATTCATATTTTTATCGTTTATGTTCGGGGAAATATGACTATATTTTTTTATCTTATCTAATTAATTCATGAAATAAATACGTCGACGATCTGATAATATCAAGGTAGGTGTGTTCAAGTTTTTATATAAACCACCTAAGTACTAGTGCTGAATTTACATATTAAATACAAATCTATTCAAATGAAGAGTAGTGTTATCATAAATGGATATAGCTTAAATATACTATATAGTTCCAATTAGTGTCTACATAGAAATTCTCTAACATATTAAGGCACCTGTCTGAGCAAGGCGTTTTGGATACTCAATAATATAATATACTGTAATATATAATATATACAATAATATCTCTGTAAATGAATTTGTCCATGAAAATTAAACGAAAAAAAAGATGTTAGAATTTAGAGACTGATTTTTAGTATTTATTAAAGAGTAGAAAACATATTACGACGATAACTGATATATTATTTATATGACAACTAGTTCAAATGATGTCATATATTCATGTAATTTTTTTTGTACAAATTGTTAAAGATTTCCTATGAACAGCTCATTCTTAAAGCTCAACCTTAAAGCATAAAAACCAATCAGTTGTTTTTGAATTGTTTATTGCTATTTTACACCATCTATTGAATTCCCTATACGTGGAAGTGAAGAAGTGATAGCGAAGATAAATATCAACTATGAAACAAAGCTTAGTACGCACGTAAGATAGCAAATGAACAGTCATTACACTGGATTTAAACTGGGAAAACTGAGCTATCCGTAATACTTAATAGCAGTATCAAACATCAGAGTCGTTCATGTTTTGTGTAAGTGTATGGATTTACGTATATGTAGCGGAAGCTCCGAAGCTGTTTTGATTTTGCGCCATTTTTTTTAGGTCCATATTTATTGTTTTTTTCTTTTAACTTTACGTTAAACAGATGCTACCTAGTGTTAAGACACTGTTTCCTAATTTCTGCCAAATTTTCAAGGTATTCCAAAATAAAGAATTGTCAGAAATTATTTATTTTTTGTAATGATATTCGAAAAAGTATTTTTGTCATAGGCCAGCATCAAATTTCGCTATTACTAAAATATAATTAAATGTATATGACTGTTTTTTTGGGTTTACCCCAATAAGGAATTAAAAAAAAAACACTTTTCAAATAACTAGAAAACTATAAATATAAAAAAGTTCATTTCTATGCGTCAACCTTAATAGACTGACATTTATGCTATCAAGGACTTTTGTCTAGACTTTTGATGAATATACTTCTGTAGGTTGTTTGAAAAGGGAAAATATTATTAGCCCTCTAGGTTTGTATATTATATATATATTTTTGTCTTGATATAGATAAAGGCAATATTTTAACTGGATTTAAACTTGCATTTTTTGTTTGGTAATATTTTTTTCCCGTACAGCCTCTCTCGTGTATTTTCCGTGCAACGTGACATTAGCGAAGTGATTTTGTGCTCAATTAGCACGCTCGGAACGCCATAATAAAACATCAGAACAAAGGGAAAATCAATTTTGTGGTTGTTTAATTATATAATTATTAATTTTAATTTTCATTTCTCTAATATGACATCCAACATTCATATAACAATACGATTGAAATATAACACACAAAAAGAAGCGATGTTAGTTTCTATTCACAGTATGTAGGTTTTGAAAGAGATGCTTCTGCGCTTATTTCGCAAGTGAACAGTAAATAGAAGCATATCATCGGTGTTGTAAGTTCGTGACTTATTATGAGTTGCCAGTATAATCGCGAAGAAATAGCTTCGTGTACTCCCTTTATACTTATCACGAACGTGCTAATTGTAAATTCTTTTAAATGTTACAAATATGTTTAAAATGTTGATATACAAATGATTTATTATGAAAGCATAGTGTTAATATGAACTTTAAGAAGCTTTGCCTCAAAACGATGAGAAGTCATGTTTTTTTTATATATATATATATAATTTATTTATATTTAAAATATTATCTATATATATAAAAGGAGATGTTCCCACTGACTGAGGTAAGACGCATGCACAGCCGTAGCCGCTGTGCGTAGAAACGAAAAATTTGGACAGATGTTTATTATTGTAATGTGAAACCCACTAAGAAAGAATTTTAAAAAGTGTTAACCCTAAAAGAATAAAAAGGGGAAATAGGGGTTGAAAGTTATTAAATCGGCAATTTTTATAAAATTTGTAATTCAGACTCATAAGAATATTTAATTAAACACGTGTTTTTTTAGGATTCACCCCCTATATTGAAAAGCTTTTCATAAATATATTTAATAAATATTGAAATGGCCCAGGTCGGCTTGTTATGTATATGACATATGATTTCGAATTCATAAACTATATATATTATCATAAGTATAATCGTTAAGAATAATATATACTTTTTTAAATTGTTATTCCACACTTAGGACAGACCAACACTGCTTAGAAAACATTAAAAATAATTAATGTAGCAGGATTTGAACCTCTGCCTCTTGGAAACCATCCAAGTCCAATGCTACGTTCTTATGTTTTCCAAAAAGTATAAGAATTATACAATTAGATAAATAATATTTCATTTGAAAAAAAAGTAATATTTTGTACATTATTACCAATGTACAGTATTATCATAATTTATAGACAAATGTATTATAATGGATGTTTCCAAGAAATATTTTATTTAATATTCCAGGTATTCACTGTGCGGATGACGGGTCAATCTCATGGGAGACAGAGAAGCTTGGGCCTTGCGAACTTGCGAACCAATCGTGGGTTTAAGAATCCTTTTTATAACGTGCATAAAAGCTCATCTAATTTAAAAAAAAAACCACCAATGGCCCTTGAATTATATTGTAGAACCGATCTATCGAATTCTAGATATTTCAGATGTTTTAGCAAATTAACTAGTTTTACTATTAAAGCTCTTATTTCTACATCATATATTATTTTTAATCTTTCCATGTCATTTCGATGGCTATAATTTTTACCGTGTAAAGATATTTAATTAATTCTATCACAATTTTATTAGAGCTTGATAATGCTATTGAGAGAGCTGCACCTACTGGCTGTGATATGATCAAAATTTATTTGCAAAACATGATAATTTGATTACTTTGTACTTTGTAAACTGTGTTAATCGTAAATGTCGACTCCTTACTGTAATGTTTCGAAAGAGAACCACTTCATTACAAGAGAAATATGTTGATACATATTAATTTTCTTCAGCTTCACGCTGTATCCTGTATTGCAGGGTAGGCAGAGAGAGAGGGAGCCTTGTGTAAAGGCGCTTCGCCCCCCATTTTCTGTCGTATTCTGGAAGCATTGCGTTTTGAGTGGTGGAACCCAACGCCGGGCTTTGAATAGACACCAGAGCGAAGAAATGAAAATACTAATTTTTTTACTTCATTAAGTGCAGAGCACGACTAGTCTCATTTTATATTAATCGTTACAAATAAAATATTTTCAAAAGTACTAAACAATTCATGAATCATGGATAACTACTAACATATGACATGGTTATAGAAAATCTATGTAAAATATTCTTTTATTTATCTATTTTTTTCCTGGACACATCATCAGATATGTCATCTTTCATTGAGATAATAAAATATACAAAACAGGAACAACTTAATTTAGCTTAATGAGATAGATTTTTTCTATAATAATGTGGACTGACTCACGATATATTAATCCTCCATAATTCCTCTACAATGTCAATATAAAAATATAAAATAATTTATTGCTCACTAAAATATAAACATAATTTGTATTGTAAAAAACAACGTTTCATATTACATTTAACAATCTTAGTAATTAATTAATTATCTTTAAAATATTTTGATTAAAAGCGTCAGCAAAAAGTTAATTATCAATAAACGCTTGTTTTTAAACTTAACTGATTAAGTTAAAGTATTGCAACAATTATAACATAATAAGCTTACTCTCATATAAAGATTGGTATTTAAAAATCAAGGCTACCGCACATTAAGCGTGACTGTGAATTATCACATTATTTTTAAGCCACAAAAAATATACTTATTATGAACACACTGTCTCAAAAGTTGAAGTGTAATTATTTACTTTGTGTAGAGTATATATTTAAATATGTTATGACATATACATGTTATATATAACATTAAAACATGTGTTAGCCCGTGATGTCAGCTCGATTAAATTAAATATTTGATATCTTTATTTTCACTGGTAATAATAACAGCGCGGTGTTGAGTTTCGCCGTTACCTAAACTTGGAACGGAAATGTCCTAATGTTAACGGAATGTATTTACACTAGGTTCCCGGCCTTTCTCTCTCTCTCTGCTTACCTTGTGCAGGATACAGTGCGGTGGTGAAAAAATAAAAAAGAACAGTGATTTGGACAGGGTATATGTAAAATACAGGTATATTAGTTTTGAACAAAGTCAAGAGAAGCGACCAGTCAATGCGCAGCAGCTTGTGACTGTAAACGCGATAGGTTCAAGTTTCATTCGAGGAAATGATATATTTAATATTTTTATTTTCTTAGCTCTAGTGTCCAGGCATAGGCGCGTTACTTAACACGCAATGTTTCTCAATTCATGTACTTGTAAGCTGTTCTTCCCGTGGAGTCAAAATCTTGAAATTGGTACTAAATATAAACTGTAAAATATAGTCGTCAGACTCCAGCTCGCACTTACCACCAGTATCTTATACAGCCAGCTTTATCATTTAGTCAATTGTAGTTATAAAAAATAATCTTAGATTTATTTTGTCATGGAGTTTTGGAGAAATACTAAGTAAATAGTCATGAATAAATAAAAACTGTTCGGAAAGTAACACCTTAAAAAATATAGCAAAATTCATATTTTCCATTATGGTTCCAGGCTGATGGAGCTTCTCACTGCCTAGCCTGCGTAGAAAATCGTAACAAGGTCTTTACTGAGCCTTATAGTTATTAAACTGTTCAAAAATATATTTACAAAGTAAAAAAAATTGAAATACTGGTCTATAAGACATTATATGAGTATCTATTTTTTTTTTTACTTTAATAAAGTAACGCTTTATTAAAATACAATATACTGTTATATTGAAAATGAACGAAAAATAGCTATCACAGTATTTTTCCCTTGTATCTTTTTAAGACAAATATGAGAATGGATAAAAGCAAAAGATATATATTTAAAAAAAATTAAATCTCTGCACCAGTACCGTATAATATTTATTATAATTTGCAATTACAGCACATAATAAAACTAACATCTCACAATTTCACAAGTAAATATTTAATTAAAGTATTTAGATAGCGTTTTAACGATCTACCTGGCATTATTAAAAAAAACCAGTGCTTGTACGTTTGATACATGTCTCCGTATTTGCTTATCGTAATTGCGCGCAATCTTTATAAAGTTGGAGGCCGTCGCGGCTCAGAGGCACTACGATGTGCGTCGATCCCCTTATTATTTATTATTATTTTCATTTATTCCCGCTGGCACCATACCGTAACCCCGGCGTTGAGTTCCACCACTCAACACACGATGCGTTGAAAAATCGACGTAAAGTGGGGACGGCGTTAACGAGCGGCGTTCAAGTGGAATGAGTAGTGCGATATCCGAAGTATAAAAAATATTCAAGGCCAACTGCAAATTGTAAATATATGTAAATGCTTGCACTCTATCAGGACGTGATATAAAATGTGATAATATATAAGTCCTTTAACAATACGCGCTCTTAATACTAACACCAGTATTAACCTGCTTAAAATATGTATTATTACGTATAATGGCGTGGCGTAACGCAGAAATATCTAGCTGATGGTGGCGGATAATGAGTATGTTTTCTTTTCTTTCTGTTTTAATCTATTAGATTAGGCAAAATAAAGCTTAGGATCCCGTTAAATAGTATATAATATTTATAAAATGGGGAGAAAAATAAATGAATACGCAAAATATCCGATATTATAGATAGACATATTAGATATATATATATTGTGTATCTAGATATCGCTTCCATTGCCTACACCGTGAAATAATATAGTTTTTTTTTTAAGAATTTTTTTGAAGTTTTTTATTTAAGAAAATTAGATTAAACTAAATTTAATGTCGATAAGTGTCGATTAAATAAAACTAATATTGAAAAAAAAACACGCTGTACATAATAATGAAAAAAAGCAGTAAGTTGTAATTATATTTTTTATAAAACGTGTGACATTTAAGTTCGGTTAAAAAGGTGACATAGAAGTAATGGCTCTTAAATTTCAAACGCAGTATCAGTCTCGTCAAAAATATAATTAAAAAAAGAAATAAATAATATTTAATTGATTTTAAAAAAAAGGGGCCGTCGTGGCGCCGGGGCACAGAGCTGTGATTGTAACGAGACTGTTGTGTGTTTGATCCCCATTCGAGGGAATGAATTATTATTTGTTAATATTTTCAGTTTTTCGCTTTGGCACTAGGCTAGCGAAGACCAGCGAAGAACTGAAGCCACTAGGCCACTAAACATACAATGCCTTAAAATATTCAGCGGAAAGTGGGAGATAAGATGTCTTAATACTAAGTTGCCTCTACCCACCCCGCTGATTTGATTTTTTTTTAAATAAAAGAAATCGTAGCATTTAATTAATTTACCACAATAATATATGCAAATGTAAAACCTTTTTATCTACAAAAAAAAAATAATATATTCAAAGGTGATATAAAAGTTACAATTACAAATAAATACTCTTTAATTTAATAAAGTTCCGTCACCCACGAGGTACATTTCGAAATGTCATCGAATCTACTTTTTGTCGACGCCAACAAGTAACGAGATCGCGAGGATAATTTATTTTAGAGGTTACATTTTTTATTCGCATTGTTGAAGTTCGTTGCCTAATACATGTTATTACAATCCTTCCTGCTTCGAAAATGCGGTAATATTAGGTATTTTTAGTTTCATGTTCTGTCCAGCACATGGCAGGATAGGCAGAGAGAATCTGGGACAATAGTGTTCAGACACTTTGCTTACATTAAGTTCATCCACTTTCGTTGTTCAATTTCAGCCGAATTCTGGAGGCATTGCGTGTTGAGTGTTGAAAGCCAACACCGCGTTTTACCTCGACACCAAAGCGAAGAAATGAAAATATTAAATATTTTATTTCCTCGAGTGGGAATCAAACCCACAACCTACATTTACAGTCGCACGCTTAAGTTGTTTAGTCTTAACTCTTAAATTATTGTTAGAATCATTAACCTATAGTAATTAGTGCGTGTCCATGTTACACTGTAATAAAAACAATATAAAAATCAAACATCCACAAAAAGGACAATAAAAATTATAATTTCTTAACTTTGTAATGTAGTTTTTATCACTTCGTGTAAATTTTGTATGTGGTGCACATTAGGAAACGCATATTTGGAAACAAAATAGCTACTATGTGCTAAAAATATATTTTTTAACTATTTAAGCAATTTAAAACTGTTGCATTATTTGCCCCCGTGGTCAAATAAAAATAACTTACAGTTGTAATTATTTAGAAAAAGTACAAAAAATTAAACGTGGCAGAAGATGAATCTGCACCTCGTAGGTACTGTCCACGGGCTCTGATCACTAAGAGAATGCATGCATGCAGTGGTCAGAACTTTAGAGTTATTATGCGTTTTCTAAATAACTATTTTACTAGGTGGATTAAGACTTCACAAAATATTAGAACATTCAACTCAAATAAACAAACTCTTCAGCTTTGTAATATACAAACTCACTATTTCCATTCTAAATTACATTTTAGTTAAGAATATCGAATGTAAGAATATTCCGATTTCACAAGCCAAACAAAAATAATGTTAAATATCCATAACTCCATATTCATATCCTATGTTAAATATCCATAACTGTAGTGTTAAATATTTAAACTATTTTGAAAATGGAAATATTCTTATCAATTATGTTTAATAATCTCAGACTGAAAATACAAACTACATAAAAACATTGATTACAACGAAAATTTAACTATTGTAATAACAAACAGATCCAGTAATTTAACGGATTATCATCAACCTGTCTTCGTCCACTCCATCAATCGTTACCAGCCACATACCATATGATGTCACACCACGTAATTGGTGGACGTCCTACGCATTTCCGGAAGATGTATTTAATTATACAGAAATAAAACTTGTAAAAAAACATACTAAAAGCTTTATTAAAACAAAAATAACATATTTAATTAGATTGAAAATCTTTCACTAAATTGTTTTTCTATGTCAGTGTTATATTTATTAAATTATCGCTATCGTAAACGTTACTTTGTTGTAAAATGAGGTGCGCCTGAGTCGAAAGTAATACGCTCTCAACAATTACTTAACCTTTACCTTCTTTAGAAGACTATAATTAAATCTCTAATAAATAACACAAAACTAGGTCTAAATTGTAGCAGGATGCAAAGAAAACCCTAATCAAAAGATTCAAAGAGTATATTCATGGCCGTTATTAACACGAATCTGAAATAATTCATCAAAATCATCATCTTAATGCTACCAACCTATTCAATATGGAATATTAAAAGCCAGATGAATAATAATTATTATTTTAGTATATTTTAAAAGTAATTTAATAATAATTATTATTAATCACTAATAAAAGCTCTTATAAAACTAGACTTGAAGAGGGTAGTTCTTCACATCCAGGGTGGTTTTTATAAGAGTTTCGAATAATAAAAGAATCATCGGGAATCGGTTGGCGTGATATTGAGTTATTCGTCTATTTGTCGCGCACATATTTAATGCAAGTTCTGAGAAATGTATTAATATAGGACTACACGGAAGCACCAGCTTTCAAATAAAAAAAATTGAATCATCAAAATTGGTTCATCCAGGAAAAAGTTCTCATGTAGTACACATAAAAAAATATACTTAATCGAACTGATAACCGTCGTAGGTGTTCTTTTAACTGATGATGTTAAAACAGAAGTCGGTTAAAAAAACACTTGACCGAAATATAGCGTGTAAATACAAAGTTTATGCTTAATTTAAAGTACAGACTTATGTACATACGAGTATACGTATATCTAATTGGATAATTAGAGTGACAAATATTGATTATTGCAAGGCGCAGGGGCACAAGCGTTTGACTGTAAACGCGGTTGTGAATTCGATTCCCACTGGAGGAAGTGAAATATTTAATATTTTATATATTAACCTAATGTAAAACACAGTTTACTTCACTATCCGTTCGAAAAGAATTAGAAGAAATTAATATGTCAAACGATGGTACTGGTATCATGTTATTGTTAATTTTTGTGGAAAGATCTTTCCACAAAAATTAACATTTTTCATAATACAGTATGTTGGTTAGTTGACTAATCGTATTGTTTTTTTTTTAGTTTCACGGTGTGACCGTATATAGCAAGGTTAACAACTGGAATTTAGTGTTGAGACTCTCCGTTTCCCACTTTCCGCCGAATTTTCGATGCATTGCGTGTTGAGTGGCGGACACAGCAAAGAAAGTAAGTAAAAATAATAATTCATTCCCCTGAGTGAGAATCGAGCACACACCCGCCACGTTACAGTCACACCCTTGAACCCCTGCCACACGACGCCCTCGTAATTCATATCTTATTGATTGTAAATAAGCATAAAGTAGCTATTACTTGCATCTAAATAAGCAAAAGCACTTCTGCCTACTTCAACCTCATGGCCGGACAACACACGAACTGACGAGAACTGCGTCGCATCACGACGTCACGTTCGGAGTCACGATCGAGAGGCTACATGTTACCATCTATACTTATATTCTAATAATAAATCAGGCCAAACATGTTATAATATTTTACAACTGTGAGAATATGAAGCAACTTGAGGATATAGAATTGGTGTTAAAAATATAAATTATTATTTTTTATAAAGAGATTATAACAATCTACTTTTGTTGTTAAAATATACAAGTCCTATTGAGTGCATTGTGTTTCAAAAATGTAGCGAAAAAACGCATACTCCTCCTTTCTCCTTAGGATAGGAATCTAAGGAGCACGCATAGGCAATATGTGTGATACAGTGCTATAAAGCACGGTAGGCAGAGGGAGCTTAGTGTTAAGATACACAATTTTTGAGACATAAGGTGTTGAGTAGCAGAACTCAACGTCGTGATATGAAAATCCACCCTGTATTTTTAATACTATATAACATATATATTTTTTATTTCAGCTTCACGCTGTATCCCGCAAGTGGCTGGGTAGAAGGCCTAGTGCTAAGATTATTTCCTCTTCTTTCCTAATGAATTCTGAAAGCATTGCGTGGGCGTCATTGGCGGAACTCAACACCGCGCTCCATCTTGACGTCAGAGCGAAGAAATGAAAATATAAAATAAAATATTAGAATGAGTGAAAATATCATATAAACATTGAACATGTGACATTATCCAAGCCATTTAACAGAATCACCACAGAGGTATTACGAACTAATCAAGTTCTATAACGTACATGTTCCAGTTGCTGTTCCGATAAAACACATAATGTGAGCAATTTGTCCAATTATGGTAAAATATATTGATCCGTTCTACACTTTGTATGAGGATCGTCACTGCTTTGCTGGTTCTTGTACCGGACAGTCGTACATCACCAAGTACACCATGCCAGTGTAGACATCAGCCTACAGCCTACATATATTTGCTTCTTTTTTATTTACCAATTAGCTGATTGATAAGCATATAAAATAAAATTATTTTTATTACCCCACACATAGCAGGGTAGGCAGAGGGAGACTAGTGTTGAGACACTCCGCTCCTTTTCATTTGATACTACATGATAATATGGGTATATTATAAGGTAATTAATGTATTTTTTTATTTTGCCCTGCAATACAAATATTATTCTATGATAAATTTCAGAAAGTACTACATTAAAAATAGTCCGCTTCACATAACCCGAATACCCAATAGTCTTCCTATTAATATGATATTTCCAATTGTACCTTGACGAATATCTATCTTCTCTCATGTTTAAGCTTATTGTCGCGTCGGAAGCTTTACTCTTAAAAGTCAAGGGCATCTCTACATACTCGTACATACATACACCGGACCAATGTTAACTTGTGTTATTTAAATATCATGACAGATAGCGACGACGTTGGGACGCCTTTCGAAAAGTACATTTTTTTCTACAGAAGGACATTGATACATCGTTAAAGTAGTTAATGCTGACAGTAAATACTAAATCTAAAGCTTTTAAATATCCATTTCAGATTGAAGTTGTTTTTTTAATTGTAAACACTTTATGTTACATTATATATAACCTTCAAGTAAAGTGCAATCAGCTGAAACAATTTCATAGATCAACTTTCGTTGTAAATAACTAAAATATTCATCCATTCATCGGTCTGTGATTTTTACATAATAATATGTAATTGTAACTAAAAATGCGTAGAATATTAACTGCAATTTTCCGTTTAATGCAGAGTTTTCTTCCGTTTAATACAGAGCATTCCGCTTAAGATTTTCATCTTATCTTTGATGATATTTTTACAGGATCTTTCTACGCAGTTTTTAGACTGTACATTGACTGACGTTGCAAATAAAAAAATTAAATTTGTAAATATCTAATCTAATCTAAAAATCTAAAAGTATCTTATCACAGGATAGATTTTTTGGCGCATATGATTTTGTCAAAGTAAAAGTTTAGATGAAGCCATTTTAATTTGATGTAACTTACTTTGGTATCGACCAACGGATCTCATTGCGCTTAATGTTGATAGCGTTTCGTTAGATAATGCCGGTATCCGTACCATCGTAACAGCGCAGATTGTACTTGCAATTATCGATTAATTGTCATTGCCAAGTTAGTTAGTTAGGCTAGTGCTTCTGAGAACAATCGGAAACAAAAAATATTATTTTTTTTATGTGAATCATATTATGCAAGTATTATGCAATTTTACAACTAATTTTATTTGAGTTTTTTTTGACCCGTATATACAATGTCTTCTTTATTTCTTAATGTAGCCGTTAGTCAAGTAACGACGTTATTCAATAATTTTTTTAACTGGTTAATACTTACGAAAAATATGTAACTAAATAATATAAATTAAAGTTATAAATTTAACTGTTATTAAATAGAAGATATCGAACGCACGACCTCGCAGTTGTAACATAATTGAAACATCTCAAAATGATTGCAGGCGTTAAATTGATTATTGTTCATATCCCCATTATTCTCTTACAAAAACATTTCGTAAGTCGCGTTCAAATAAATAAAATCTAACGCAAACTTAACGGCGCAGTAAAGATATGTATTACGGAACAACGTGGCAGTTAACTAAACTTAACGTTTTATAAACGGTTAACTAAATATCAATGTACTTGTACTGTGTGCTATTACAATGAGAGGCTGTGTTTTACATTGGAGAAATGAGCAAAGAAAATCTCTGACCGTCCGTCCGTTGAGGATGTTACCGCGACGGTTGTGGGTTTTATTTCCACTCTAGGTAACTAAGCATTTTATATTTTGTTTATATTTTGATTACTTCAAGGTACAATGTGGTGTTGAGTTCCTGCACTCAACACGCAAAGCCTCAAATATACGACAAAACATGGAGAAAGGAAGTATCATAATGGAGAACAGAGTGTCTTAACACTACATTTCAAGGTTCCTTAGGTCTAAAACGAAGAAGTTAAAAGAGAATGGAATACGCTCGCACTGTGTGCTATATCAATCCGACACAGCGTTTCGCTTCAGAGAAATGACCAAGAAGAATCACTGACGGATGTCATAGTTACACTCGGAAAGGTCTTGGTCTTCTCATACTTTTTAATGTCACTCGACCAGTAACGCCGGGGGCTTAGCCCAACTCTGTGTCCATAGTACAGTGATGTAATTGCTGTGACCAAACTAAACGGCCACAATAACCATCTATGCAAACGCTTTCAAAATTGATTTAGTACTTAATTACAGGCTTTATACGAGTAAATACCACTTGTGTGTCGTAACTATATATGCGAGTTTACACATTAAGGATCTAGGATCTATATTCTAATTTAGGCATCCATATAATACTTATTACTTAATATCTCCATATTCCATATCACCATAGTGACGAGGCAAAGCGCGATATGGAGTTCCGGTCCAGTTGCGTTCGAGGTTCCTAGGTTCCCTCGGCCTATCCTACTACGTGTGGGATACAGCGTAAAACTAACAAAATAAAAAAAAAACATATACAATTAGCAAATAAAATCTACCTCTCTGTCAACAGTCTCTGTAGACAGATGCCTGTCAGAGATATGGTTTGAGGCAATTTTGACTAAACTTAAAACAACGGCTACGATCTTGCTTAAGTACTTAAGTGCAATAGATTTTTGATTTAATAGTACCTACTTACGGCAAATAATGCTATATGATTTTTGCATTCAATTTATTTTGATCGAAATGTATTATGAAACCGTAATAACCACTAATTTTATTCTGTTAATGATTGATATATAACTATGTAATTATGACTTGGTGTTTGAAAGACTAGCTGTTACTCTGTCTGTTTTAATTTCTTAATACAATTTGTTCAATTGTTTAAAGATATGTACGAAATATATAGATATTTGTACAATGGATATTTGTTAATTTACATATTAATTTCAGATAGCTTGCTTTATATGATTGAGGTAGGCAGATGATCGGGATCTCTAGCGCACCCTGGAAGCCTACGTCCGGAGTGGACACAGTGTTTTATATACATTATTTACATAAAATTCCTTACATACTACCTTTCCTTCCTTTCCTTTATTCCTTACTACGTATATTTACATAAAAATAAAACTATATTTAGCATTGAAGACAAGATGAGCATTTAATTCGTTCCGGTTCAACATTGAATACACAATCACAGTCACGATTGAGTAAATGTCAAATTCCTTTGAGACAGAGACTGAGTGAGCTGGATCATCAGATAGCGATGATATACATCATTATACGCAATACCACTGATATCCTGCAACTTAAATTATAAACAATACTATCATACTAACGAATTAAAAAGTAAGTTTTAAATTAATTAATAGTATATTGTTATTGAAACTTCAGTGCTTTATTATATTTCTATGATTTTTTAAGCTATCTAGTTTGTATCCCCAGATTAATCTTATGTGGGAACGACCGAACCAAGAGTCAGAAAATTTAAAAAAGCCCAATTTACACGCACATATCTATCTGTTCAAAGCTAAAATCCATGCCCCCAAAAACTGACTGTAGGTGACTGTAACACCTACGGCTATAGATTCGATTTGAATTCGGGGGGAAAAAATAAATATTCTCGCTCTGGTGAGTTTCAGCAATCAAAAAAAAATGTTATTTGTTACTTACTACATTAAGTATATATCAAGAACTTTTAATTTTCTCCAGTGATTTAAGCTGCCATGAGTAAAAGCAATGACTCAATAATTAAAGTAGCTCTTAATATTTGTACAGGCGTTTTTGATTCACGTTTTGTAAAGTGCAATTCTCCTGATTTGTGTGGACTGAATGGGAATAAATTTATAAAAATGTATTTTATTTTAATTTATAAGTAAATATTACATTTATGTAAATATAATATTTTCGAAGTAAAACTCAAATAATATGATGAAAGTAAGCATTTATTCGTCTATATCCTTTTGTATAGTCAAAATCAAATATACCCCATACTATATTTGATATATATATATATCAAATATAGTGTGAGAACTGGAATATCATTAATATTACAATAAAATAAAATAATATCCTATGAAATCTTGACTTCTGTTAAAATTGTGTTTGAATACCGTTGCTCAAAATCAGTTTAAAAAAAAACTTTCTCTCTACTTTTTATTTAATCTTTACAAAGAAAATGGCACCGCATTATTAGTATCTCGTCCATTAAAATCAATAATTGCAACACTTTTTTTAAAGTAAATTAAAATTATTATAAATAAAATATCAACGTTTGTAGAAATTATTTGAAGTTTCATCAATACCATAGCCGTCGTAGTCTTGGAAATGGCCGCCAAACTTCGGGTATACTGTAACATAAAGAGGTTTAATGGTTTAATTTTCTTATCAAGCTTTATCCTGCTCTGACACTCTTTCTATTCTCTACTTTCTGCTCAATTTTGGGAGGTTGAGTGTAAAGACTCACTGGCTCAGACCCACGACCATTCCACGTATAATTCCACTGCACGACGATGACTCTGATTCTTTTTTTGTAGCTTCACATTGTCTCATATCAATAGAAGGATAGATAAAGAAAACCTGGGAACCTTCCGTAAGACACCCCCACTTTCCGCCGAATACTTAACCCCACGACGGCCTTTCATTTTTTATTAGTTTTATAACATAACAAAAACTAAATATATTTAAAAGAAGTATATACAGACAATAAAAGCGATATTTGTCGAAAAATCCAATTACTGGAGAATGGAATTAAACAATGGATCTTTGTACGCGCTATTATATTATCTGGCTTGTATTTAATTTTATGATGAAACTAACTAGTTATTAGTTAGAATTTATCAATAAAGCCTTTACATCTCAATAGTACTTAACATCGAAGTCCAAAATATATATTTTTTATGTAACTCAAAATTTTTAATTTAATATTAAAGCTCTGAAGATTCTCCTTAACCACGGTCGTATACAAAAAATTATTATATTTTAAGCTTTGACCGGTTCTTCTGTCAAGTTGTCGTTTTTTACATTCGAAAGTGTTAATATGGACAGGAGAGAGACTTATTGTCATGACAACCTTTCTGTACCAAAAGAGATATTGATTATTATAATTAAGTGTAAAGTCACCCTGGCCTGGGCCTCATTGATATTATATAAACAACATTAAAAACTCATAAGACTTACAGAACGGCGCCGCCGAAGCGTATACTTGTTGCGGTATAATTTGTTTCTGTATGATTTGCTGTGGTATTTGTACAGGCACCGGCACAGGCTTCGCTAAGTACTGCACGACAGCTGGTTTTACGGGATGGTACACTTGCGGTTCAGGATGTAAGCTGGGTCCAATTTTGGACACTACCGCATTAAAACCATGAATTGGGTCAGCTGTATAATCCACCGTACGGATAGAGCCATCTGGCTCTACCAAAGAGTATTGACCTGGAATTAAGAATATTTTTCAATTAATTTTAGTTTCGCGCTGTATCCCGCACTTAACAGGGTAAGTAGAGGGGACTTGAAATGGAGAACGGAAGTGCCGTTCTCCATTTTCCGCCGAATTCTGGAGGCATTTCGTGTTGATTAGTGAGACTTAACGTTCCGCTTTGCCTCGACACCAGAGCGTAGAAATAAAATAAAAAAATAAATATTTCATATCCTCGAGTGGGAATCGAACCCGCAACTTGCGCGTTTACGCTTATGTTCCTTGTATTATGCCTGGACACACTGACTCCATATGGGCCATTATATCAAAAAACAAAATACTATCCGCATATAAAAAAAATATAAAAGTTATTCGACTTTGACACACTCTACTATTTGTACAAATATCAATATTTCAAGCAGTATATTATAAGCCTTTCAGCTCTATCAATGAACAATCATTATATAATAACTTAATAAGTTATTATACTTATCTTTTACCTTATCATATTATCAATTCAACAATGATGCTATTATGGACAACGACGTCGTAACAAATTTTCCCAATCTCATGTTTGAATCATTATACGTTTGTGCTAACAATTCGTTAACGGCGGCATAGTTTTCAAACAATGCGCCTTGTTTAGTATTAGTAATTGAAGTTAGAAGTTGTAGAAGAACTCGTTTATTTGACTATTATTCAAAGAACGTAATATTTCTTATCTAATATCGTACTTGATGATTTATTATCAAAAACAGCTATTTATTTCTTTTTATTATTAGGAAAAAATATTAGATGAATGAATTATTTTTATGAAAATGGTTGAAATGTCCCATGATACTAAAATATATAATATATTAAAATTTTTGCTGATGATATTTCGCTCACCGTTTTACTTTAAATTCGCGAAATTGTGCGACTAGTGGTGGAACCTTACTTTTTCTATCGGAATGGGGAAATAAATCGGGATCGAACCTACAAACCACGCTTACCTATTCCATTACACCAGAATAGCCTCAAAAATTTTCAAAATTTTTATTACAAACACTTTCAAAATATATTATATTATTTTTTGTAAGATAAGACAATTTATTGATAATTTTATTGATCTATCAAAAAATACCCGATGATAAAAATTAATAAAAATATCTTACCTTTGACCACCTCGCCGTCTCTGGTTTCGTGTTGTGATTTGATGTCGCCGGTTGAGTGATCCGCCACACCGTAGTTGAACGCGTATCGGGGACGATCCTAAATATAATTAACACGTTTTAAACTATTCATTTAATTTTAATTATTAAAATAGGTACAAAGAATTCTATTATATATTATATATATTAAAGATATAGTCATTTAAAAACCAAACACAGTGTCGACTCAAATAAATAATAAATTTAAAATTGCCTCTTACATCATAATATTCGTATTTCGGTTCAAAAACTGGACTAAATACTTGGTTTAACTTGGGTCTCGCATGAACACAACCGATCGCGACCACCATTAATATATAAAATCGGCACATGATAACCGCAGGATATACGACTGTTTCACTATGACTTCCCTCCCTGAGTAACACAATGGTGGGTTCACAGGCCTTTATAACTGGCCTTAGTTAATTTAGCCTTGGTACTCGAAAAATATGTTTTCTTAGATTCCTGCAGCTAAATGAGAAAAGTTTCGCACGCTACAATGACGTCGCATGTAAATAAGATTGCAACACTTACTACGTACAGGTGGACGTTTTGTTGGGTATAACTTTGTAAGGTACGGTACGAGTACATACAGACGTACAAACCAGCGTTGGCAGATTTTATTTCGGTGAAAAATGGGATTTTTTTTTTACTTTTTAGTAAAAAAGCTGTTTTTCCCCAAAATTAAAATCAAGTTCACACTATATCCGGCACACAGCAGGGTAGGCAGAGGGAAGGTTCTAGTTTTAAGACACTTCGTTCGCCACTTCCTGTCGAATTCTAGATGCATTCGTAGGGGAACTCAACGCCGCTCTTTGCCTCGGCACCAGGATGTAATGTATCATTTATCCACTTAAATAAATGAATTTATTTATTTGAAACTCAAATGAATTGGAAATAAAATTTCCGATCGTCATCACCGTTTCAAATAAATTATTAGTAAGTAATTAAAAAATGCAAGTAATAAAAGAAAATTTTTCACAATACTCGAAATAATCCATGAAAGTATGCGCCTGTCCCGATCACGACATATTCTCTAAACAGATTCTCTACGGAAAATTGACACTATTAATTTTATAATATATAGAATAAAATTAAATACAAACGCATAAACGGATTAGCAGTTTTCTTCTAAATAATATTTATATATAATAAGTATGTTTAAGTATTTACTCGTTCATTAATTTTATTCAATATTTCAAGGATGGCTAGATTTTAGATATCTTTAAAATGCATATGCATATTTGAGTAACATAATTTACCTACTTTTCATTTCTATTCGATATACCAGGTATTATTTAGAAGAAGATATATTAATTAGTTAGGTCTGTACTAAGGTGCGTATTTATTCTTGAGAGCAATATTGAGATCGATCGATAACTTTAATCGTGAACCTCCGCTGATGACAGTGGACGAGGCGAAAGAGGTATGTAGGGACTGTAGCGTTGGGCGCTACGTTCTCTCTGACTACCCGGCTAGGGATAAAGCGTGAAGCTAAGTTAAGTTAAGTTATAATCTTTACTTGACAGTAAGCAAAGTTTTCCTAATATGACAAAACAATAATTCGATTCTATTAAAATAGTTATAGCACTTTTGAAAAAAAATACCTTTTTTTTCATCATCATCATCATTTGACGATGATGGAAGTACGACCACAAACTGACAAGATTCAACGTTTTTCATAGTCCCTATCTATTTGTAAAAAAATGGCAAAAAAATAGTATATTTGTAAGTTTCTTACGCCCAATTTAGTAAAATCTGTAGTTCATTAGTAATCAAGTGTTACCGGCATAGTAATTGAAGTGTAAGTTTCAACAGAGTAAATGCTAGCTGGCACTCTAATTTACGTGTGAATTGAAACTATCTCGTGATTACTCAGCCATCTTGCTCAACATATTACTAAGAACCTTTTGTATTGATCTATATTTTTTTTTTTCGTTGGATCGACTGGTTGCGGGTTTGATCCTGAGAAAATATTTGCTTAAATTTATTTTCATTTCTTTGCTCTGGTCTCAAGGCAAAGCGCGTTGAGTTCCGCCACTCAACACACAATGCCTTCAGAATTCAGCGAAAAATGGGTAACGGAGTGTCTTGACTGTAGGTTTCCTCCACCTACCCTACTATGTACCGGATACAGCGTAAAGCTGTATAGCCTATAGCCAATATTTGCATTACAGTATGGACTAGACCAGTGACATAATTACTTAAGCATCAATTCAGTCATCATCCATATTTTGTATTTTTTGTATAAATATTCTCTTTATCCAGTTTTTGTATTATCCATATTTTATTTTATTTAAATGTATTTTAAAATATTAGATAAATAATTCAGATTTAAAAAAAAATATACAATTATTTTAATTTTATAAAATTATTCATATTTAAAGCGCTCAAGCCATAAATCACTTGAGTGTTTTTATTTATTATCGGTTTTAGTATCCAGTATAGGGACAGCAAAAACGAACTATAAAAATACAATCCAAATTTCGTTTCTACCTTCATGATCAATAATTGTGTATCGTGTGAAAAACCTTGCCCACGAAATATATACTACTCTGCATGTGAATAATAACTACATATGTATGTACGAGAGAAGGACAAGTGTTATAGTATACTTTATAATTCCATAGACTTTATCAATTTTATAGATGTACTATTCTACTGTAGTATTTTATACATTCTGCTCTTCATATTCCTCCTGAATTTGAGACTTGAATAGTGAAAGAGTTACATTAGAAACGGTTTATCCGCCTAGTGCTTATCGAATACATATTCATAACGTTTACAGTTACGCGTTCCACTGCGCAACGATGGACTCTGTTTTTGGTAATGTAATTACAAATAAAAACATTTAAAAATCTTTTATTTATAAATTGCCTGTAAATATAAATATTATAATTAAATGTGTCTATATTGTATAAAAGGTTACAGAGTAGATGATTTTTATTTATCTGAAATGTTCAAATTATGACGCATCAAAAATTATTTTTTATTCTAATATTTCAATATTTTAAAGTATGTATATAGTAATGATGTATATGTTACTGGATGTCATACCATAAATGAAATAAATTACTAAATAAAAAATCTTTCCATCATTAAAACTTTATTAAAACACAAAATAAAACTTAATACATAACGTTAAATTTCACAATTATATTATTATTATCCTAATAAAACATAAAATAAAAAAATCAGGTACATCTCGTAATAAATAACAATTATAGTAAGTAATAAAAATCTAGAGATCGAAGAAAATTTTGATCCTTAAAATTCTTTGTAATAATTAACATTTCAGAGATGGGCGGCCTCGTGGGCGGAAATTGGAGCGGTCCTATGGACAACTGCGTTGAACCCGCTATGCTTGTCCGCTGTATAGTCTACGGTGCGGATTGAGCCATCAGGCTCTACTACTGTGTATTGACCTGTGAAATGGAAATAAAATATTATATTTATTATGGATATAATTTTTTCGTGGCGTAGGGCACGCTGTAACGCAACGGTTGTGGGTTCGATGCCCACTCGGTTGAGTGAACTATTGTTTACTAATAAAAGCTTTCAACAGACAGACAGACGGACAATAAAGTGATCTTACAAAAGTCCCTTTTTTTCTTAAAAAGTACCCTAAAAACCTAGTGGTATATCAACAAAATACTTTTTTACAAAACGTATACAAGTGTGATCTGTTTTGTAGGCACGTTCAAATACATCAGCACAGAACATAATACATAAAGGTAAAATATAAACAATTACCTTTTACAACGTCACCATCTCGACTCTCATGATGGGTTTTTATGTCACCAGTGTGAAAATCATTGACTCCATATTTGAAAACGTATTTGGGGTAAGCCTGTAAAAATTAAAGAAATATATACAAAATCGAAGTTAAGTATATATAATATTAAAAATATTATTTTAATTAAATTTATTATTTCTCGCGCTGGTGTCCCTGTTTAACGCGTAGTATCACAAATATTGGGCACGAGCACGAGCTGATAGAGCGTATCACTAAGTTCACTCTGCCAACCTGCATACAGTAAAATTCAGGATGATGCTAAAAAAATCAAGTTTTTTTCATTAAGTATTTATTTAATAAACAAAATATTTTACTTAGTTACATTATACAAGTAATGATAAGCATTTATTACTGTTCACGGTCAATTTCCTTTCAATTTACTTTTACTTATAAGCCACAACAAGAAGCGGTCATATAAAAATCTATACATAATACAGCGTGTACTGTGGCGTTAAGAAATAAAACGTTTGCTACGTGAAATAAAAAACTCTATGTTTATTCTTTCGGAAGAAAAACTAATGCTAAGGCAGTTAGTTTTCCTTTTTCAACATTCCGTTCGAGATTTATGCATCGTTTTTGCTAATTTTGTATGGAATACTCACAATTCTGCAATTTGACACAGTGAGAACTGTACCAAAAACGATACGAAAAACTATATTTGTTGTTAATGTCAATTAATTCTGAGAGGAACTTAGCTTATTAACTTAAAGTTTCGTCATTGTATAGTAAAATAATCAACTTGTACTTAAAATATTATCGAACTTAATAGTATTATTATATGAAAATTATAAATATAAATAGACAATCTCTTATAACTTATCCTATATCCATGGCGGCACAAGCGCTACGAATAAATTAAGCATTACAGGAAATTCTACCGCGGAGCTATTTCCTCTTTAAACCTTTCTCCTGTTACTATGTATGACTAATTATAACCTTGATCAAACAATTGACTATTGTTAAATTATTTTGATAGTAATAAAAGAAATAAAAGAAGTTTGATAGTAATAAAAGAAGAAAAGAAATGAAGTAATAAAAGAAAAAATGCACATTGATGATTTTCAATTCGTGCTGGAATCAAATCTAATTTCGAATTTCTACATATATTTATATTTTAATTACCATAATCTTATTATATGATGCTATAAATAATTTTAACCTTTATCTTAATAATATCTTTATTTTTGTTTATCCGCCTATTTAATTACATGAAACTTTAAGTATTAGATTATAAACCATAACCTAGGTAAGTCAAAAAAATCTCCAGTCAATCGACTGACTGACTAGTCAGCGTAATCTGTCGTATAATATTTAAATAAGCCATTACGAGTCATAGCGCTTTCGTTTTACATAAAATGTCGTGTCGTACGAGTGTGTACTCTTATGTAACACTGTTTACTACAAAATGTATTTTAAGCGAAATTATCAGATGCTTCACTTGGTTTGTTAAACATGAAAATATTTAAAAAACAACAGCTTCACGCTCTTTTCCGCATAGCAAGGTAGATAGAGGTAACCTAAAAAATTTTCGAAAGCATTTTGAGGCGCAGAACTCGCCGCGATTTATATTCCAGAGTAGGGTAGTAAAAAATAAAAATGTTTTTTAGCATATTCATTCTCCTGAATGGGGATTAAACTCACAACCGGCACACGTCACGGACAAACTCTGTCCCACTCCGCCACGCCGACCTCAAATTGAAACTATAATTATTATAAGATATATTATATTTGATTTCTTTTGTAATTTATCTGTTATATCGAAATAAGTCAGTGATATAATAATTAAAAAATAAATATACTTACATAGTAATCTACATGTTCATCTTCAGGTATCTGATGGTAATAGTCGTAAGCTATCCTCGGTTGGGTGTGGAGGAGAGTTGAGGCTGGCTGTTGATCCACAGGCTTTAAATACGTGAACACTCTTCCATACACGCAGACCAGCAGTGTCGAAAATACTATCAACTGACAAAAAATATATAAAGTCAATTTCAAATTATATCCCGCATACAGGAGGGCACTCAGAAGTAACCCAGTGTCGAGACACTCCGTTCTGCATTTTTTGCTGAAGTTTTCGACAATAATTCATGTCCTCTTGTGAGGATCGAACCCACAACCATCACGTTACAATCACACCCTTGGACCACGACTTAGGCAACGACAGCCTTAAAATAACTTACACTGTCTTAAAAGAAATAGTTATTAACATCTTTTTTATTACACTATACCATTGTCATCAATACTACATCATTAATACAATTGAAAACAAATAAAAAAGTTTTATAGTAAATTTTCCCATGAACTTTCGTCGCTCATCGTAATAGTTACGTGTTAATAACTTATTGATGGTGTTAATCGTGGTCGGTTTTCTATTTTCTTTGGTTTAGTGTTGTATTTTATTGACTAGTGATGTTATGTAAGCAGTTTGATGAGAAGATTAAATAAACTAATAATATATAAGCCACATTATAAAAAGTAATATATTACCAGCGATCAAATAAAATATATATTTTAATAAATGAATTTGGTAATACAACAATAATAGTTACGTTGTTAGTGAGATTTGTTGTAAAAGCGATATAAAGAGATATTATTTATTAATAGTCTTGCCCAGTGTATTCATTAATTTTTTAAAAATATACAATGGAGATCAGTCAAAAATGTTAAGAGAGAATGGTTTTTCTTCAAGACATTAAAAATACTACTATCAAAATAAATACTATAAAATCTTAAAATGTTATATTTAAGCCAAAATCATATCACTATCAATAAATGTATAGAGCAAATAAAGAAACTGAATATTGTATGTATGCTTTTTAAAACATACACAGTATTTACTGTATATAACGTTATATACATTGTATATATTATATAGGTAATATTCCTACATAAATCTAAAAAATCTACGTTTTATTTCAAATAGCAGAAAAACATTATTTTCACAGCAGAGTAGGCAGATGTAACCTAGAAGCATTGCGTGTCGAGTGTCGAGGCGCAGCTCAACACTGCGCTTTGAAACGACACCGGAATGATGAAATGAAAATTTAAATTCAAATTTACATTTAATTAAATTTCATTTCATTTCGAATGAGGATTGAAGTCACAACCAGTGGTGTTTTCAGTCTTTTCAATCATTCAACTAAATACTAAAATTAAATAATTATTAATGAAATAATAAAAAATATCCAGATATATCAATCAATATCCAGCAAACCCTCCAGAACTCGGCCGAAGGTGGGGAACGGAGAGTCTTGACACTTGATTCACTCTGCCTACCCTGCTGTATACGGAATACAGCGTGAAGCTGAATTATTTATATTATGTACCTCCTTATTACTTACTTGACTGATTTTAGATGCCATAATGTAATTTACAATTTGCACTTTCCTGTTAAACACTATGTCCATAGACAAAATCCACTTGTTTCGGAAGACTCTTGACGTATGTGTAAAGAGAAACCTAACGAGGTATATATATGAGAGCAAGTGGAAAGGGTGGTGGGTGTAGCTATAGAAAAAACAGATCATCTATTGTTTGTTTACAAAAATGTCACCGTAACTCTGTATATGTTTAATATTTAATGAGTTAAATTTAAAATTCCAAATGTGTACATTTACTTCTTCTTTAGAGTTATTGTTTAGAAGCCTTGTGTTTAAGATAATTCGCAAATCAATCCGTTCTAACTTAAATGACAACTCTACTTACTTGGAGAGAGAAAGTTTTGTTCTATTTTTTTTTACCAGTATAAAGAACCTACACGAACATTTTTATATATTATATAGCGCAGAGGCACAGCGTGTATATATATAAACATGACGGTTGTTTTTGAATTGACGACAGTAAATGGAGAAGGAAGTATTTTAACACTAGGTTCACTCTGTGTTGTTCTCTAGATGAGGGAAATAGCGTGAAGTTAAAAAATATTTTGTAATATTAACATAATAGTCTAGCGCATGATATGAACTCACACCTTTCGACGTGCTTTCACATACATGATATTCTTGATTTTACACTGTTATACAAAAATCATTTAAGCATTTTAAATA
>JBAIZZ010000213.1:50999-198265 GCA_037355905.1 Heliconius aoede | reverse complement strand
AAAAAAAAATATACGTCTTATTAATTGATTCATTATGTTAAATACTCACAATATGCTCCACTGCGACCGGCGCGTGTATGAGTTGTGGCACGTGCGAGTACACCGCAGCGTGACCTATTGGCACCGCCAACGCTACGCTTGCGCAGGATAGCAGGACTAAAATCTATAATTAAAAATGTCATTTATCGATATGATTACTATAAATGTATTTAGATTAAAATGTACGTAGCCCCTTATCAGTCACTTAGTCATTTATTTCTCTTTAAATAAATTGAAATATGAATATATTATCAATGATTGACTTGCTCAGATGTGTTTTCTAAAACACGATATAAAAAGAAAATTCTGATTTTCAGCGCTGATAGGGCACTGGCTAAATTCAAAAATGTAAGAAACAAAGAGTAGAGAGAAATAAGTTATAAATAGTAATTAGATTCTTCGATATTTTTTGCATGTTCATTCATTTTTTACCACTTTTACCATTTATTTTCTATAAATAAGTGTATATATAAAATATCTTAAAGCCTTTTACTCACCAACATATTGAATATAAGGAGTCGAGCTTCCACTGTCTAGTTTGCCCTGGCTGATAACTGATTGTACAAAGGGCCTACGCTTATAAGAGAAGGACCCCTCCATACTACACACGTTGCACCTGTACCTTGCCATTCACGTTTTTTTTTCTAGATTATTTTAAAAATGTGATAGAATTTATACTTAAAATACTTTGACTTTTAGTGTAACTGTCTAATTACTGTAATATATTTTTATTGTTTGGTCATTATTATCAATATTTTATTTTAGAGATATTGTTTAAACTTAGAGACGTTTATAAGGTTGTTGGCAGAGCCCGACTCGCACTTGTCCGATTTTCGGATTTTTGGATTTAACTTGAATGAAGTAATAAAAGTCAAAGTTTTTTCATATTATATTTTCTTAAGTACTTAAGTATAAGTAAAATGTAAGATACCTAGCATACTATACATTATGCTATATAGCTATATATTATGTTCATAAAGAAATAAAATATAAATTAAACTACATATCTGTGTTTTGAAATTAGTTCATTGGTGCAGTTCGATGTAGTGCAATATAAAGTCGTATTACGTGTGTCACTTCATATAACTAACTAATGCCAACATCAATCAAAATTTATTAGGATTGTGAGGCCAAGCGTACCGCAGGGGCACAGGAGTGTAAATGCGATAAGTTGTGGGTTCGATCTGCACTCGAAGAAATGAAATATTTAGTATTATTATTTTCACGCTCAAAACAAAAATAAATAACATAGAACTTTTGCATCTTCCATATCTATTTCACGCCTTATATATATATAGAAAATGGTGTCAATAGCCAACAAAATACCAACAGCCTACAAGCCATTGGCATTTTCGGCAACGATACTAATTAAATTGACTTGTCAAATTAAAAAATATCGACCATAAAGTAGTAATAAGTAATTTTTTGTAAATATAATGGTGACGTCATACGTTGACGATCTTACACATGTTTGTGTCATTTTTTTGTACATATAAGTATACGTTAAGTATTTGGTAAAAGTTGTAAGTAACTCTCTCAACTCTCTTTTTAACACTCCTTGAGACTAAAGGTCTAACAAATCTTAATAAAATCAAATTTTTATACAATTTAAATAACATCTTCAGTTGCAGTTTTGTAGGTAAAAAGTATCGTCTTTATATAATACAGTTTATCCCGAATAGCAGGGTACCCAGAGGGGTCCCAAGTACCAGGTGTTAAGACACTGTTCCCCAGTTTCGTTTAATTGCGTTTTGAGTGGCGGAACTCAACGTCGTTCTTTGCATCGTAACCAGAGTGAGGAAATTAATATATTATGTATTTCATTTCCTCGAGTGAGAATCGAACCAACAACCGCCGAGTTTACAATCGCACGATTGTACCCCTGCGCCATGACGTCTAATATATATTATTTTATTTATACATACATAAATATAGTTATATACTAATGTTTACATTGGAAGATTCTACTGCGCAGATATGAGATGTACTCTGTTGGCTTAGTGGGATCTTACACGGCTTTACACTTCAAATGCATAAATTGCAAAATGCATTATTCGTTGGTGAATCACGGCATTTGTACAATACACTGTACATATGCTTATGTTTATTAAAAATTCTTTGTTATTTCGATATTCGTTTACATACAAAACTATAATATTTCTAATAGTAAATAGCTAGGTTCTTTTTATAGCCTCACTCGTCTCTCAATCTAACTTACCGGTTTTCTCTCTAGTTATTATGTCCTATTTTCACCACGAGAGAGAGATAGAGAGAGAGATTAGATAGTATTACCATGTTAGCTTAGGCGAAACGGACGTTTTGTAAATTAAATAAGTTTACATTTATCTCCATCTCCTTAACGTGTAACAAAAAAAAATACGAGTACTTTCAAATTTCTTAAAATTTGTCCAATATAAAAAAAGCGATTACGATGTTCAATTTCATAAATAGACCTATCAAATGTAATTACCTAGAAATACTTAGGACAGAACGTAACATGTTACGTAAGTAAATGATTGAGACCTAAATAATATATTTTCTATGACATTACGTAATAGCCTGTGTAATTATTTATATAAATAATAACAGGTATTTGAAGACAATAAGAAAAATCCAAATTTTCAATCTTCCTTATATTTTTACGTAATCAAACAAAAAAAATACGTTGAACAAATAACGACACCGATCTACCTAAGCCATGTTTTCTTTTAAGAGTCAGTCAGAATTTATTATGACAATTTTCTTTTTTATTTTAGCCTTGTTAAATACATCAAAACGTACGTAATATTTGGTCATAATCTTATGCTAAGTAATATAAAATATTGTATTTAGTTAAAAAAAAATAATAAATTATAATCATACAAAGAATATATTTCAAATAATTAATAAATTATTTGAAATATTTTCTTTGAACTTTAAGGTATAGGTAAATATTTTATGTACGTGTATGTAGCTTTAAGCTCCTAAAAGACGTTATTAAGCTGTCAATACAGTACGTACATTTTTTTTGTATTTAAATAAGTATCCCGCACACAACAGAGTAGGCCGAGGGTACATAGTGATGAGTGGCGGAACTCAACGCCGGGAATTTTACCTTGGTTATATAGATTATGAAAATACATATTCTGCTTTAATAAAAATAAAAAAATGTAACACAAATACAAATGAGAGCACATGTTTGGTTAAATCGCGTTATATTTAGCTGACAAGTGGTGTGCGTGCGTAAACAAAGGCTCATCGTCCGGCCATCTGTTGGATTTCGCACGCTGCGGTACAGCTTCATCGCTACTGATAATAAACGGTAAACGGACTATACATACAATATAATATTCAACGTTGTACGAGGTTCGTATCGATGCTATTTTTTTATAATTTTTCTATTTTTTTTTAATTTATATTTTTATTGGATGAAATGAAGCCCATTTAAAGTACATGGTTTATGAATGTAAAATATCATATCTCTGCTTAAATCGTAATATTATCTGCCTATACAAAGTATATTTTAACTGATTTTAATTGGTTTATTCCTTTAAATTGAACCCACAACCGTCCGTCCCGCTCGAGTAGACGCTCAATCCACAACCTGTAGCGTTTACATTATCCGGCTTGTGCCTTATCGGACGTACAGTACATGATGAGTGACTTGTAATGAAAAATATCAAAATTAATTTAACACGTATATCAATAAAATTCTTAATTTTATTATAATTAATGAGGCCTATCATGGCGCAGAGGTACAAAGTGTAACTATAAATGCGATAGGTTGTGGATTCGATTCCCACAGTGTATTTCGTACAGCTTCCAAAACTTTCATATTCAAAAACGATTGAAAAACACTCTCAAGCCAAACTTGCCTTTAACATTTCAGCAATAAATCTTTTATAACAAGTTGTCTAATACTAGAAGAGTTATTATGTAAACATCCTCATAGATAGTGGCTATAGAAAATATTAGTGCCTGGAGCCAGCTCCTCAGCAGACAATCCTACCACCGCGGCCCACTGTGCGCCCGTCCGTCCGTCGACATGGGAAGTGCGTTATTTATTTGTTTCTATCATCGACCTGTTCAACCCCGTTCAATCTAGTCTCAATTTAGACACAAGTTAGATAACATTGCAAATTGACAGATTGACAATTTAAATATTAGTCAATGACTGTCTTTTATCGCCTCTCGCCACACATGGAATTCGGTTGTCACGACAAGGACTCCGGCGAAGTGGAGTGCTACTTCGAAATACGTAAATATCTATGAACGATGTTAATTGAAATATCTTATTATTTCAGATTTCAAACCATTCGCATAATAATTTGTATTTTTAGTGAGAACCGTGCTGTTTTTGGGTCGCGTAAACATGGACGCCACTGACAGTAAGTTAGTCGGAATGTCAGCGCGGTCAGTGAATGTTAGTCGAATTAAACGTGCTGTAATACGATTGTTATCTTTATATAATAAGCGGATACCGGTGTCACACATAGTTTATAATGCATACGGAATTAAGATCGGTGAGCACTCGGCGCGATAACGTACCCAGCCGTAAGTAAATGGAAATGAGCGCTCAAATTACACCTGCAACCCTGCAGATAATGGGAAATTAATTCATGAATTTGAATATTCTAGATTGTGATACGGGTACGTCTTGCGCTATCACTATACAAATGCGTAAGTATATCGCCGGCGTATCGTAACTCGGGTTAAGTACAAAATATTTGACAAATAAAGGCTTTCGGTTTTATTTATCTAATGGAAACTTAATCTGCAGCGAATTGTATATATAAGTTAATGCTACACAAATTGACAAAAACTCGATAACAATTCCTGTTTTAATATATATCTTCATAAACACTAATCGATTTCCAATAACTCGAGTATATAATATACTAAATTATATAAACAATTAATCGCCATTGTAAATATAATTTTTTTTGCTATTTTTGTATGTTATAGTTTTTTTATAGACATTTGTTTCATATTAATTTTTTTTCAGCAAATCCTGAAGCGGTGGGATGCGTCGAAAAATGTGCAACATTCTTTTCTTTTCTTCTTATTATTATTACATTTCCGTTTTCCCTATTCGAGTGTTTTAAGGTAAATTAAAACAATAGATTGATTTTTTTTTCATATAAATATATATGATATTAAGAACTGAATAAAAAGTAAACAGATTCTAGAAACTTATCTTATATCTACAGTGGAAAAATATTATATTATTATAAATATCTATTTAAATTAATATAACCATTTAATTTATTTCCTTTATAGGTGGTTCAAGAATTTGAAAGGGCTGTAATTTTTCGCCTAGGTCGACTCCGGAAAGGTGGAGTCAGAGGTCCTGGTCTTTTTTTTGTACTGCCTTGTATTGACACGTATAGAAAAGTCGACTTGCGAACAGTATCCTTTGATGTCCCGCCACAAGAGGTAAGTCTTCTTTGCGTCTGCTCCTGCTTTAATATCTTCTGATAGTATGAACAGCATGATAGGTTCATATCTATCGCTAGGTACTCTTGGTGTTAAAACTAGTGCGCAAATGCATAGGAGATATAAAGAAAATATTTTTAACAACATTTTATTAAATTACGTATTTTCAGCTGATGTGACGTGTATTTCAGTATATCTGAAACAGGCTATCCGAGTAATTGGACACGTGGATACTAGATTCATATATAAGATACGTACAACACATGGCTACGAACAAAAGCCATTCAAAATTGGCAAAGGAATTGAAAACAGTTAACCCAAATGTTGGCTGTTCAGCTGGTTCACGATTAATTGATGCGCCTATAAACTATCAATCAAAGTTTTACGACTTGCAAACAATTGCGAGCATTTCTTGTAAGCCAGTTGTCTACACCGGTCTACCTCACAACAGAATCATTGCCAACCAACTCGACTATGCCTGCTCATATTTAAAAATAGTTCTGATTTAAGAAAATATTCTAATTCACAAAAATTATATAAGGATATGGTTTATTGGTGAATATATGAAATATTATCATAAAGATTTCAGTTTTTAAGAAACTTGCAAGGTATTTTCGTAATAACATCAGCTTTGTTCTACACACGACCGGACAAATATGAGTATTTATAAAGGGAATATTCCCTTTATAAATACTTGTATTCTTTCTAACAGCTATATAGCTGTGAGATAGCTCTAGCTACACTATATAGAAATTCTATTTCCAAATGTATAACTTAAATATACTTTAATACTTTGAAAGAGTTAAATTTAATTATACTACATGTAATGTAGATCAATTGATTAACTTAAATAACTGTGTATACAAGTTATATGTAAGTTCAAATAAAAAAGAGAGTTCAATATTATAATTAGAACGTTACGCTGCTCTTTTGTTATACTCATATTCAGACTGTATCAAAAGAGTATAAGCAAGTATTCAACAATGGCTTTATTTTGGAGCCCACCGTTCCCCATTTTCCACCGAATTCTGGAGGCATTGCGTGTTGAGGGTAAGTCAATGCCGCGCCGCGAGTATGTTTTAAATTTTTTTTGTAAACTACCTACACATGTATGTTTCATATCATAATTTCAAATCGACAGTGTTTAGACATGCGAAAGTTTAAATTTGTGTTCGAGCTGACAGGGGCGACCTCAATTCACGCGCCTGAACGTTTATATATAAAATATTTTCATAAAGTAAGAAAATACATAGGTATTCAAAGTAATATTTTAAAATTTATAAAATTATAATGTGGTACTCTAACCTTACAGCGTTCTTTATAAAACAAGCAATTGCCATCTTTTACTGAAAGTAATACGTGTTTTAAATGTATTAATCGTGTATATATAGGGTTATACATTTTTGGAAACCCGACGTTTCGAAGACTTTGCAGTAGTCCGTCGTCACGGTCCCCTACCCTACCCTGTCTACTCAAGTTTTAGCATACCCGTGACGGGTAGAAAGGGTAGGATATCCGGTTACATATTGTCATTTAAAATATTTAATAATCGTGAAAGTCATTTAATTTATTTAATATATTTACTTTCGAAGAAATATTTATTTAATGAATATAAAGTTAAAGACAAGCACTTTTCACTCTTCATTTCCCGTTTGCACCGCTCGCTGCATTGATACATATATTAATAATGAATATATAAATAAATTTAAATGTAGCAGTAAATATTTTCCAGAATGGATATGGAAGTATATCCATCAATCCCATATCAATTGCGCTAGGACTTATTTGGGCTTATAAAATCTATGTCATCCTCAGAAATATTTTTAATAATTTTTTCAGGTGCTTACAAGAGATTCTGTAACAGTGGCAGTTGACGCTGTTGTATACTATAGAATAAAAGAACCTTTAAACGCTGTCGTCAGAGTTGCTGATTATAGGTCTGCATTAAATAGCTATTATTAGCTTATGCATTAATAACTTCATAATAATTTTCTAAAACGTGGCTTAGCGCAGTGGGACAAAGGTGTGACTTAATGCAATGGTTGTGGGTTCGATTCCCACTTGGGGGAGTGTATATTATTTATTAGTATTTATATTTCATCGCTGTGACACCAAGGCTGCGTTGAGTTGCGCAACACGCAATGCCCCGAAAAATTTGGCTTAAAATGGGGAAAGGTGCGTCAGATAATATTAGTTTATTTATAGTTAGATTTTTGTATTTTCCAGTGCATCTACACGTCTTCTAGCGGCGACAACTCTGCGAAATGTGTTGGGTATGCGTGATCTAGCCCAGTTGCTTTCTGACCGAGAGGCCATCAGTCACATGATGCAAGCTAACTTGGACGTCGCCACTGATCCTTGGGGAGTCGAAGTAGAGAGAGTCGAAATGTAAGATTTTTTTATATGTTTTTTAGATTCACGCCGTATCCCGTTAGTAGGAGGGTAGGCAGAGGAAACCTGGGAAACTTTAATTAAGATATTCCGTGCCCATTTAGACAGTCTCCACATAAATGTAGTTTAAAGTACATTACAATAACATTACCTCAATTCAATAGAGGCCGTTGGGGTGCTGTGGGACAAGCGTGATTACACGTGGCAACGCATTGGTTTTGGGTTTAATTTCCACTCGGGAGAATAATCATATTTTCCTCGCTTTTGTCTTAGTATGATAACAGCGTGGCGTTGAGTTGCGCTACTTAACACGCAATGCCTCGAAAATTCGGCGGTAGTTGGCAATAGAGTGTCATAACACTAGGTTCCCTCTCCTTCTCTTGCTTTATAAGGAATACAGCGTGAAACTAAAATAAATTAGCATTGTGTTTTCAGTAAAGATGTCCGCCTTCCGGTGCAGTTACAAAGAGCAATGGCTGCAGAAGCTGAGGCCGACAGAGAGGCGCGCGCTAAAATAATTGCGGCTGAAGGAGAGATTAAGGCGTCCAAGGCATTAAGAGAAGCGTCTTTAGTCATGATTGACAATCCCACAGCCCTACAGGTATATACTAAATATTATTATAAATTTAAAATTTAATGTTTCTTTTGATTTTCTTACTATATCTGTATGTAAATATATCTTTTTTTTTTCAAAATTTTTACATAGTTAGCAAAGTTCTTTCCCAGCCATCTAGAACGATCGCTTGATCTTTCAAACTTCATAACGAATATGAATGTGATTTTATTAAAAAGTTTGTTCCAAAAAAAGATTTTTATATAAATTTAATTATACGTGATTTGCTCTTTATTTCTTCTAATCTAATTTAATAAAGTACAGTACTTCGGTTCCATTAGTAACACGTATTATAAAATAAACTGCAAATGGACGAGGTTGCTGTATCAACAAGCTGTCTGTCATTTGCATAGAATAAGTCAAGATTAAAATTTAGATTTAAAAAAAAATAGTTTAAATAGATATATTCAATTTTAAAAGAGTAGATATAATATATTTAAACTAAATAGTTTTGAACGTGGTAACATAAAATTTGCTTTTCTTATCTTTTCAGCTGCGGTACCTTCAGTCACTCAATACGATATCCGCAGAGAAGAGTTCTACAATTATATTTCCATTTCCGATGGACTTCCTAAAAACATTTTTAACAGGAAGTGGTCAAAGTCCACCTTCACCGTTACCCATTTAAGTTTGTGTATAGTAAAAATATAAAAGATCTAAGATAATGAAAAAAATCTATGATAAAATATATAAATACAATTTTAATAAAATATTTTTGCTTTATTATTATTATACTAAATGGAAAATATCATTCTAAATTAATTAATACAATTAATTCTGAAGAATCATTTTCTTTGACGTCCAATAAAAAATAAATAAGATACTTCTTATATTTTTAGTACGATACGATAGATCAAATAAATATTTTTTTATTAATTCAGTACATTTTTTTCTTTGAAGCAGTTAACTACTTCAAAAATACTTTTTGTTTATTAACGTTACTGATATTGGCTCTATCTTATCTGTGGATGATGTGCAGAGCATGTCATATTACTTACTATAATAGTATATTCTTTGATTTATTGTACAGTTATGTTTTATTTATAATACTTATATGACGTATAAAAAGATGGAAGACGAGAGGAAATTAGATTTAATTGGTGTGTAAATTGAGTAAAATAACGTTGCCTTGAGCTGATGAAAGTTGTCTAAGCCTTATTTATATCAAAAAGTTATATTACAGAAATGCAACGTGAATCGTTAAAGGAGAAAATAATACGATTATTCTTTCTACTAATAATAATATTGTGCCCGCTGACTTTATTACTTTGTTTTAGGGTAAGAAATTTATTCCATCAATTGGTTAAAATGTCTGCTTTTATACGAATAGTTTTATTGTAAAAGTTTTCTCCCATTTCTATAATATAAAGAAAAAAAGTTTGTGTATGAATGTGGTTACAAAAAGAGTACCAGTTCCTGGGGAACTGCTGGAAATGAAAATTATTTTTTGTTTATAGTCTATTTATCGAGGAATTATTATATCATATCAATCGTTTCGATCTACCTCTACATTTTACCTGCGGCCAGAATTTCCTTCTGATACCTAAAAAACTCATATATAAGTCTTAGTTATGTCTTATTTTAAATTTAGAAATGTAGAATTTGGTACTATTGTACATTTTTGAAATGAAAATTACTTCCAGATAAACCTTGAACACTACTCACAATTCATAATGCATAATTAGATTTTATATTAAACATTTTATAAAGCATTTAAATGAAATAGAAGTAAAAATAGTATTATATATGGTTTTATATACTCTTCGCTCTAAATTATCAACGTCCCGAGTTTTTCGTTGCTCAAAACGATGCTCGCTGGTTTCACATTCACACAGCTCGTTGCTCTACATTTCCTAATTTCAATTTCCACGTTTAGTTTGCCGATGACTGAGGTGTTTTGTCTGTTAGGTTGTGAAACAGTACAAAAGAGCTGTTATTTTGCGATTCGGACGAGTGAGGCGTGATTCTCCCGCCGGACCTGGCATTATTTGGATTGTACCGTGTACCGACAGCGTCACCTCCATCGATCTTAGGACTCAGTCCTTCAATTTACTCCCCCAAGAGGTACTATACATTTTTTCTTTTCATTTAAATATATAACTAATACTGCTATAGTAGTACTAGACTACAATTCTCAAATAAGAAAACCTCGGAGATGTTTTCAAAAAAAAAATTCGAAACCTCAACCTTTTTTTGTATTTATGTTTAATTTCAGATACTTACAAAAGACTCTGTAACTATCACAGTAGACGCCGTGGTTTACTTTCATGTTATGAAACCGCTATTCTGCTTGCTAAATGTACAATCGCACACGTAAATATATATTATTATTATAAATTTAACTAGAATTAATAATATATATTCATACATATTAATAACACTAATAATAATTTAAGGCGTGCCACAGAGCTGTTAGCTATCGCGATTCTTAGAAATATTTTGGGTCAGTACACACTGACGGACTTATTGACAAACCGTGAATCTATTAGTCAAGCAGTCCGAAGAGAAATAGATAAAGGGACAGCCGAGTGGGGCATCGAAGTGGAACGGGTGGAAATGTAATATCATCATACTAATGTTACTTGAACTTGTTTGGAAATCACCAAAATTTTAGTCACCTGGAAAGTATGAGAGGTCAAATTGTGCAAACTTTTGTACATTACCGCTCAATTATTAACACAACGAGAGATTGTGGTGTTGAAGTGTAAAATTTGTTTAATGAAAATTTGTCAACAGCAGTGCAGAATTAGTCCATAACATTATTGTAGTCAAAAATACATTGTGTAGTCAAAAATTTTAAATATTAAAATATTTTTCTCTATATAATTAACTCATACTATACCTATAATTTAAATTAATTTGTGAAATAAGTACTTGGACTATGACGAATAATCATCTTTTTTATAGAAAAGACGTTATATTGCCTTACGAATTGCAAAAGGCAATGGCTGCTGAGGCCGAAGGCACACGCATTGCTAAAGCGAAAATTATAGAAGCCCAAGGAGAAATAAAAACAGCTGAAAATCTTAGAGATGCATCAAAAGTCATGATGGAACACCCACAAACAATACTTGTAATAAGGATATTATACATATCTTTACATGGAATTTATGTTTTATATGTTTTATTTTATGTATAGGTACATAACTATTATATATTTTCCCATTGTTTACAGCTACGGTATTTACAAACGCTTAACAACATCGCATCACAACAAGAAACATCTATATTGTTTCCATTTCCCATCGATATTCCTGATGCGAAGAGTTCCAGTGATCATTAAAATTTTAATTAAATACTCTTTATTTCATACAACTTAATGCCATTCATGACAGAACGTGTCACCGTAATGCCTAGTTCAATTTATCTATTTATTTTGGACTGTAGAGATAAATATATAATATGAGTGATAAACAAAATAGAAGATTTCCAAAAGCAAGCAGCACTAAGTCTAGTGAAATTCCGAAGCAGCAATCAGTACGTTCCGTTGCTATGTCGGCAAAAGAGTCAATAGGACGTGAGGTTCCAAATACACCATCTCTCGTGAGAATGCCACGTCTAGAACATGAACGAAGTATATTATTTTTGTTTTAAATATACTACTATTATTATTAATATTTGCTTGATGATAGATGATATGTTTATAGAAAATATTTTTTAAATTGTATTTCATACACATTCATTTTCAGAAAGTGACAATTTCATTGAGAAAATTGTGGTGATAATATCTATTATTATTGCTGTTTTAATGTTTCCGTTGTCGTTGCTGTGCATTTTAATGGTTTGCATTTTTTATATTTATTTTTCGTTTAGATAATATAGATATAACGCAAAACTAAGTAATTTGGAGGCAAATTATGCATTATTTAATGCTGTTTTTAGATGTTTAATATAATTTATATTAAACATCTGAGAGCTGTGATTTTCACACTCAATATAGATATCAGGAAATATTCCAGGACATGTTGATATAATAATTTATAACGTTTGTGGGCTCAATTCCATAAGAAAAATTAATAAAACATACAACAGATGCTATTTCCAGGTGGTACGTCAGTTTGAAAGGGCCATTGTATTGCGAAATGGAAAATTATACAAAAAAAGCGCGTTTGGTCCCGGTCTTATATTTTACCTGCCTTGCGTAGATTCCGTCAAGTACATCGATTTACGAACATTCGTCTACGTTGTTCCACCACAAGAAGTAAATATGTTCATAATTTTTTTATAAGCGTAGAATCTGTTATTTGTTTAAAGAGCAGTCGTAGCGCAGTGGCACAGGCCTGTGACTGTAAACGTCACAGGTTGTTGATTCGGAACCCACTCGAGGAAATGAAATATTTAATATTTTCATTTCTTCGCTATGGTGTCCAGGCAAAATGCGGTGTCGAACCCCGTCATTCAACACGGAATGTCTTCATAATTTGGCGGAAAAAAAGAGTAGAGTCTCTTAACACTATATTCAAGATAAAGAGGGAAGCTGAAAAAAATGAATTTATATGTTATTTTATATTGAAAGACTTTCCTCAGGCACTGACTAAGGATTCACTGACAGTCTCCGTCGATGCGGTTGTCTTTTACAAAATAGTGGACCCGGTGCAGGCTGTAATAGGCGTGACAGACTATAGGTAACGACATCATATTAAATTATATTATTTCATATTATTCCAACTAATTTAAAGCATTTACAATTAAATTATTTTAGTTTAATTAAGTAAATTGTAAATGCATGTTTAAATAATAAATGCCAGGGCACGAGTGAGTGACTGTAACGCGACGATTGTAAGTTGAATTCCCACTCGGGTGGATGAATGATTAAGGCAAACGCGTGGCGTTTCTGCAACTCAAGACGCAATGCCTCGCAAAATTTGGCGGAAAGTGGGGAGTATTTTAAAACTAGGTTCAAGATACACCCAGAAGCTGAAAAAATATTTATAATGGTATTTTCGTGAATCAGATCTTCAACTCATTATTTAGCGGCGACAACATTACGCAATGCTCTAGGAACGAGAAAACTTGCAGAAGTATTGGCTAGTAGGCCGGAGGTCAGCCACCAGGTGTTCGAGCTTATGAAGAATGTAACCCAGGAGTGGGGTATCCAAATCGTCCGGGTTGAAATGTAAACTGTATTTTATTATGTAAATTCTGATATTTAATATCGGTAGGCGCTGTGTGCTTACATAATAATATAACTGTGCTACTTTATAATATAATACTATATAATAGAGAATAGAGATGTAACTTACAGTCACACGTAGCAATTTTGGGTTCGATTCCCACTGTGGGGAATGAATGATTATTCATTGATATTTTCTTTTCTTCGCTCTGATAACAAGGCGAAGCCTCAAAAATATCATCTGCTATATGCGGGATAGAACGTGAAGCTGAAATAAAATATAAATTACATATTTACACTGTACTTTGCTTTTTACTTTGAAGGGTAAGAATAAAAAACATATATATATCCGCTTTGCTAATATAGAAGTTAGGTAATAGTGCACAAAAAATATATTATATGTTATCGCTTCTATAATATGGTAACTGATAATATAATAACTGATAATATAGTATAATATAGTAACTGATAATATAGTTTTAGTATATAAAATTACATATTATATTGCGTGTTGGAACAGCGGAAATTAACAGTTAGGTACATTTTAATCAAATCAAATTAGTGAAACGCCTTTGCTATGAATACATTGGTTTTCTACTATGAAGGTTTTGAAGCCATTGTAAACGGATCCATCAGGTTCATAAATTGTTCGTGTGGATCTGACGAAAATCTACTCGTCATTTAAGAAAAAAGATATAATTTAAAAAGGAAATCTTATTCACCGTGGACCGTAACCAAATAACTTTTGTAAATCTTTTTTTTATATAATATCTATTTTGCATTATTGAAATTACAAATTACAGCAAAGACATTAGTTTGCCGTTACAATTACAAAAAGCAATGGCGGCAGAGGCTGAGTCGACGAGATTGGCAAACGCTAAAATTATTGTTGCAAAAGCAGAAATTGAATCGACAAAAAACCTCCAATTGGCTACAGTTATTCTGATGGACAATCCAATGTGTATGCAGGTTCGTGTTCATTTCGAACTACAATTAGAAAATTTCCTTAATTATATTCAATCATATAACACCGTTTCTTATTTTAATAACTTTGTCCCAATTTTCAGAATATGTAATTACTGATTAATTTTCATTTTATTTTAAATAGCGCGATTTTCAGCTTCATATCTTATAGATTTTCTAATACAAACCGAGTAATATATTACAGCTGAGATATTTGCAATCCTTGCAAATGATCGCTGGAGACAACACGCACACTATTGTGTTTCCTTTCTCGGCGGATATTTTTAAAAAGATTTTCGGTAGATAACTAACTACCTACTATATTTTTTAACGCTTTATTGTTAATATCAATATTTTATAAACATTTATGTTAAAATACGTTTAAAATAAATAAAAACAATTTAATTATTTGTAACATTTATTTCAACAACATTTAGCGTAATAAATATTTAACAGAATGTTAACTAATCTAAAATGAATCTTTTATTTTTATATCTAGCTGTGAGTTGTGACTAGTATTCTCTGGAGTCGTCTTCGTCTTGTCTCGTTTGAGTGTATTGCTGTGGTGCGTGCGGTTGACCTCCCGGCTTCTTGTGCACTGTCGCCTGAAATAGTCAATTTCGTTAATACATTTTATTCAGAACTTGTTGAGATAAGTTATTTTTTGTTTATAATTTAATAAATTGTAGATTTTCCGCTGAGATGATGTTGATAATGGTACTCTTTCAACGCCCTGTATGATAAAATTGCTTGTATGATGAAAGCGAGTAAAAAATTTTTTTTCGTAATATATATTACCTGAAAACCATTTTTGGGGTCAGCTGTGTATTTGACGAGCCGGATTGAACCGTCAGGCTCGACGAGAGAGTATTCACCATGTACTACGTCACCATCGCGGTATTCCTTGTGATCTTGTTGGTTGCCGCTTTGGGGATCTTTAACGCCGTACGCATAGTGGTAATCTGGTTTAGCCTGATATATACAAACGTTATTTTTAATTTCATACCATACAAATGAACAAAGAAACAAATTGTGTTTTATATAAGAACAATATTTTAATATGAAAAAATGTTTGATATTAGCTTGATGAAAATAGGCACATTGTTGAAATATCGTGGAGTAAATATGTATTTTATGTATATTTTTTAGATAATGATAAATTATAATATATAAAAAAGTCTAAAAGAAAAAAAATGCTTAAACGAAATGATTGATATCTACTAAAGTAGAATATCTGCTTTTCTGAAGTCAACAAGATCACTGAAAGGATAATTCGGACAAAAGGGCTTAAAAGGCAAGAGCGTATCATACTGACTTTGCTGGTATTTATGCCAAAAGCCATACCTTTTCTCATATTAATATTTTAATGTTTTAACGCACATATGTATATTAAATTGTGTAATAAATACCTTGTAATCAACTGTTTTTAAGCGATCATATTTAGCTGTCTCTGGATTAATTTTTCCCGCTTGGTGGTCGTAGCCATAGTCTGCGTGCTGCTGCGCCGGGACTCCTCGTGCCGCAGGCACCTGGACTTCAATTATTTTTCCACTCACTGGACCACTGAAACGGTTATATGAGTAACCGCCTGGAGCCTGGTTGCCAAGGGCTACTGTAAAGCCTAGCACCAATAAAGTAAATGTCTGAAAAAAGAAATCAATTAAAATAGATAAGTTTAAAATATTATGATAAAATCAAAATTCATAATAAAATATATAAACTATGTTTAGTCGGCATCGTCAGGCTGCAATGTAAATAATAAGGGAAAAGAACGACCTTCACGGTTCAACGCCTCAGTGTCATTACTCAATAACAATGGCAATGAAAATTGTAAATAAATAATTTCTCTCGCAAGTGGTTAATTTGAAATTTGGTATATGAAAAAAAGAATTAAATAATAATAATTATGATTAATATTCAGTAAAATTATTAGAAAACTATAAACATGTACCAAGTGACTTCAGATATAAAGTTGTAGATTTTTATTTTTTTATTTAAAAACATCGAATTATTAATTATATTAATATACAAAAATATGTAACTTTAAAATAATGTTACAAAAAATACCTTGAACACGAAAACCATTTTTAACAAGTATCTAAGTATTAAAATCTGCACACCGTTTTCTGCGGGACTGATGCTGTGCCACCGACATTGTTGGTTTTATACCAGAGCGTTATTTAAGAAAGTATGGGTAATCACGAACTTATTTAGCCGGTTGCGGCAAACTCTGTATCAATATTTTTCAATATTCGACCTGTAGGCCGTACAATTGCAATACATTTTTTTTTTTGTTTCGAAGGTTATATTGGATTATGTCGGTAATTATTGATATATGTCTACCAGCTATAACAGCATCTATATGTTGTCATTTCCATTCATCTGTATCATTGTTGAATTGTAGGTAAAGATATCTATAAGAAAATCTTGAAATACAATTGACCCATTTCTCGCCGCCCCAATTTGCTCGAAAGCACAGAACGTTATACTCAGCGATGCCAGGAATGCCAGGTCTCCGGGGAAACCAGAATTTATATTAATTAAAAAAGAATTCTCTTTTCTTTCTTAAAGTAATTGAAAAATAAATTATTTATATCTCTTTTAGCTTTACGCTGTATCCCGCAAATTGCAAGATAGATAGAAGGAACACGAGAACTAAGTGTTAAGACACTCCTTTTCTTGACTTCTGTTGAGTGGCGGAATTCAACGCAACGCTAGTTATCAGAAAGAGGCAACGAAATTATTATACCTCCGCGTAGGAATCGAACCCACAACGGACGCGTTTACAGTCGTACGCTTATGCGCCTGCGCCACGACGGGCTTATTTCTCGTATCTTTCATCTCTACTGCACATGATAAAAAAAATATATATATATATATTGAATGCTTGAAAAAAGAATGATCACTGTCATTGCTATTGCCACGAATCTGGGTAATTAATCGTTCTAACGTAAAAAGTGTTTAATTTATATTATCTTTTTCCTTATACACATTTTTAATACTTAGATATGACATGCAGAGATTTTTTTTATTCAGCACGTGTAATCAATGTAAAAGTTGTGTAAAATGATCTATTTTAAAATATTGGACTACAATTACTATCTTACTAATTACTATTTACCATCTTTATCTTTCAAGTCAGTTCCAAATCAATGGCATACCTTGGTATTTTCCAAAATTGAAAACTTTAAACTAACTAGAAATATATTATAGTTATTTAACATTAATATAAAAATATTTAAATGGTTAGAGTATAAAGTTATAATAATAATAAATAACTTAATAATATTTAACAAATTAACTTATGATACGACTCGCTATATAGTCTCTATCCTACGGTTAACTTTATGTTTTATTCAGGGATATATGGTCTGTGGTCATGATTCATTCTATGTCACATATCTTTAGGTATATGTGTTCTGTGGTTGCATATATATAACATAAACAGTCAAATGAATATAATTCAAGTTGAGCCTGTCTAGATTAGATAGCTTAAACAAGAAATATGAGTGAAAATGGGGACGTCGACTAGAAAAAGACTGGTTATTAAGTTATAAATTCAAATATTTAAAGGTATGCTGTAAGGAGTGACGCCTGAAATATGTAAACTTCAAAAAACAACAAAGGTAAACAACATAAGTACATCTATGCTGTACTAAAATGTATTACTTCTTCCGAATTGATAACACAATGCTTGTAATGACTAATCGATAATACCTACATAACATTTTAATTTTATTATCATGTTATATAAATATTAGTGAACTGTGTGCACTAATTTCATTATCTTTAATGCCTATAAAGTAAAAAAGATAATAAACTGTTATAATTTTTTAGGTGCAGAATTTTTATAGTTTTGAATTCCGAATTGTTTTTAGAATATTATAAAAAATATTAGTGAAACTAATATATAAATACACTATGGAAAATAACTTAAGAGCAACATTCAATGAGCTGGAGATATCACCAGGAAAAAGAGTGAGGTCTTCAGAAAATAAATCAGCTAAGCGCACTAAGCGTACTGAACACAACATAGAAGAAACTAATTTTATAAAAGCAAGTATAAAAGTTTCACAAATTGCACAGTCAGATACTTTAAAACGTTTGAAACTTTTGAAGTTCCCAAAATGTTTAATTTGTCTGAATACTTCAACAAAAGTAAGTAATATTCAATTATTATTTGAATTATTAATTTTATTTCCTACCTAGCTAATAAGCTTAAAGGCCAATCTTATGTTTTACTCAGGATTGATATTAAAACTAAATTACTGATACAGAACAAAAACTTAATAACCCTGAAGATTAGGGTGGAACTGAGCTTATAACCATATACTTCGAAGATTACAACAATTAATATATACAATATTCTTTTTATTTTAATTTTTAATACCTTATTTTTATAGTTTTTAATTTTTTTATGAGTTTTCAGTATGTTGTGGTATGCATAATAACGATAAATTTAAATTATTTAATTGCCAATTTCCTTGAGACTGTGATGTTTACAAAATTTTATTAAAGATATATTATACTTAGTGGGGTAGCCAGAGGGAATGGAGCACCAAACTATGCTCTGCATTTATCATTATCCTCTTCACACATGTGTGAAGGGCATGCTCTCTTGCTTCTCATGTTTTTAGGATCCAGAGGACATGATGTTACCATCCTCCAGTATCATTAATAATGATTTTTCAAAGGTTGACAGAGACTATATATCCTTCATAAAGCAGGGTAGCTTACTTTCCACTGAACACCAAATTTTGTGTAGAGAAATAGATAAATGAAATATACAAAGTCTACAATCATACAATGTCCCACTTGGCTACAACAACCTAAACAAATACTATCTTTAAAAATATATTATATCATTTCAGCTGAATCGAACCGCTATGCCTTCTATAGTGGTCACAATGTTTGAAAATGAGCTGCGACTAAACACATGGTATGATGCCTTAGAAACATGTATTTATTGGATAACCCCTACTCAATACCTTCCAGAAAATGTTTTAAGAGGTATTGTGGAAATAATGTTGGTAAATATGATTTTGTAGTTACTGGATTAATTTTTTCAAAAACTAAATATTCAATTTTATAAAGGCTGTACAGGTGTAGCAAGCAACAAGCATGGGGAATAAAATATTAAACATTCACTTTGGCAAAGAGGTAAATAACTGCACTGACTTCTACCACAGTATACACAATTCCACGAGAACTCGGCAAGTGACAAACAAAAGTGTCTTAATACTAGATTCCCTCTGCCTACCTTTGTGCAGGATACAATGTGAATAAAAAAGAAACGCCTTCATTTTCATTTCTCTGCTCTAGTGTCGAGGCAAAGGGTGGCCTTGAGTTCTGCCACTCAACACATAATACCTGCAGAAATCGGCAGAAAGTGGGGAACGGAGTGTCTTAACACTAAGTTCTTTCTGCCTACCCTGCTGTGTGCGGGGTACAGCATGAAGCTGATTCTGGTTTAACAAATATTTTATTTCTTGATTTCAGAACGCACATAATGACATTACAACACCATATTCAATAGATCACATAATAAACAGATGCCAGGAAATATTAACATACCATTTTAACATGCATCCACCTTGTAAAGCTCACACTGATATAAATAAATGTTACATCGATTTCCTGAACAAACCCATGGATGATAAAACACAAACATATTCAAACAGGACAGAGTTCGGCCACTCGGATGGTATTATCAAATATTGTTTCAATCGATTGGAAGATGAATTATACAACAATAGTAAAGATACTCCGATATACAGTGAGGATGATAAAGATATTAAATACGCATCTAGATATAGAGACAGCAGAAAAGAAACTCTGCACAGACTACATTGGGAACAACAAACTTTTGAAATTTATGAAATGTTGAAACATAGTGACAGAATTGATAGACTTATGGCGGTTTTACATAGTGTTATGGAACTAATACAATTGGACTTGTATTTCTATGTGGGGTAAATTTATAATTAATTATTAATATATTATAAATATTGCGGCATGATGGCATCGTGTTTGACTGTATACATAGTTTTGAATTCACTGGCCACACATAGCACAGTATTGTTTTTGTCACTAAATAAGGAGTGATATCTTAATATAGATATAATAATTTGCATACCAGCCAGCTCTCCATTTTGCATGGCATTCATAAGAGATGATAAAAATGTTATATTTCCGTTGCAATTTTTAACAGACCATTTGAAAAAAAATAATGTACTATATTATATATTTTAGTGTGGTTCTGATGAGATAGTGATCTGCAAGCAATTAAAAGAAACACATATGGAGTTAGCTGTAATGTAGTAATTTTTGCAATTTGGTTGAGGTATTGTAGCTAAACGTTCATGCCTTGCTCATACAACTCGCAAGGTATAAACTGCCCTTTGCATTTGTGTTAGTATCTCTGATCAAATCAATAAATAAAAATATTATATATATATATATTTGTACCAGATAGAATCCTCTTAGCTTTCTCTCCCATTTGGTGTATTGTTTGTGTTAATTATAAATTGTTCTGTTATGCAATCTAGAACAGTATTGGTATTGTGACCAGAAAACGAGAATCCTTTTTTTTTACTTAATAATTACAGAAACTCGGAAACGGAGTGCTAGGTTCCCTTTACCTGCTGTGTGCATGATACAGCTTGAAGCTCATTTTTTTACATACATTTTTCCCTTATTGCACAGTAACAGTGCCGACTTCATCTTTTAATTGGTGTAGGGCCGGTTGTTGAAAGACGGTATAATCAGGCTTAGACCAAGCAAGTAATGTTACACTTACACTATATATAAATACTCACACTAATGCAAAGCTTAGCATAGACCTCACGGACTGTACATGCTTTATATGACGTCTTAATACTTTACTCTCAATAATACTGTTGAAATTACAAAAGTAACAATGTAACATTGTAATTCTGGTAATAATAATTTTATAACTTTAGATTTATATTAATTGAAATATTTTCATAACGGGAATTATATTTTTCTTAGTTTCACGCAGGATTCCACATATAACAGGGAAGGCAGAAAAGCCTAATATTAAAACTCTGTAAATTTTCGAAACATTGAATTTCAAGCGGTAGCTCTTGTTACCACAGCGAGGAAATGAAAATAATTTTCTGCCACGAGTGAGCCCTTACAAATTGATATATACAAATGAACATATAATTTTACACTCTTTTTTTTTCAGAGCAGCAGTGAGACAGTCTTTTTTACAAACATTGTGCGGAAAAAACAATGACCTGAGAACACAAATAATTAAATTATTTGTACATTCCATTCATTTCGATTATCCAGAAGAACATATAAAAGTTTTAAGTGTTAGTAAATATATTAACAGTATATAGAAACCATTTAAAATAAAGTGTTGGATATAAGAAGTTGATGAAAATATTCCCCCAGATACGCCCATGTCCATCTGTCTGTTGTTTCGCTATGCGAGTGTACAAACATGACAAATAAAAAATCATTAATTCAGCTTCTCTTAGTATTTTTACATTTTTTTATGTAGCTTTTACACAAAGATATTTAATGAACAATTACATTTTTTAAATCTTTTTATTAAATGTAGTATATAATAATAATATATGCTATATGAGGCTGTTGCAGCGCAGGGGGTATATTTTTTATCTTCACTGTATCCCATTTATAGCAGGTTAGGTACAAGAAATAGTACTTTACTAGTGTCAAGGCACTCCATTGCCCAACGAATTTTCAAGTCATTGCTGTGGGGGAGATTTAACTCCATAGTAAATTATATATTCTCATGAGTCGAGCCCCAAACCCTAGCTTTGCCCCCTGTGCAGCAACGGCCTGCACACCGAACAGAAGTAGAGTAGTGACTACTTCTGTACAGTGTGCAGGCCGTGCGTGTATGTAGTGATAATAATATTTTTAAATTTTTCAGCTGTGGATAAACACGTTCGTACAAATGATATATTTTCATTCGAACTCTACCTATTCATTTTCTTCCCCGCATATAACGAAGTTTGAAAATAAATTTTATGAAATCATCTCAGGTAATTATGTAATATTGTTATCTTATGAGGCGACTCGTGGCGCACGGGAACAAAGTGTGAATGTAATCGCGATCGCTCGTGGGTTCGATTTCCACTTGAAGCCTCTGCCATGCTATGTGCGGGCTGTACTGTGTGTATGTACTTTATCTGCTCATACAGATGAAGTTACTGCTGTGATGACCACTACGCGTTTTGTACTGTCGTTTTTGTGCAATAAAGTGATATATCAGGAAAGTATGTTCAGTAGAGATGGAAGATACAAGATGGATGCGGAAAAGCATATATTGCTTCCAGTAAGAGGGTTAATGGTTATACAGCTGCATCGATGAGGTGGCGAAATTGTTATATAGTAGTGAAACGTATGTGGTACAGAAAAAAAATTAAAGAAAGTTGAATGCTATAGAAGCGCGATTTTTTCTCATATCCTACGATATGCAGAGTCAGCTTAGCTGATCGATTTCGCAATAAAGAGGTCCACAGAATGGCAGGTACTAGCGAGGATGTCACCGTGAGAATGAAATAATGTGCTCAGCTGGTTTGGGCATGTTTAACAAAGAGATGAAAGAATGGCAAAAAAGATTTATGAAGGAAAAGTGAGCGGTAAGAGACCTCGGTTGACCACTAAAACTGTATCAAAGATACTGGACCGAGATCGCGTAAAAAGCATGAGGATCACCCAAAGGGCCTGTATGAAGAGGTATATGATAGCGAATGAGGCGAAAGAGGTAAAGTAGCATTTAGTTCTCCATTCTCTCTGACTGTCTATTTTTTTTATTTCTTAACAGAACTACCACATCAATCCGTAATCAAAATATTAAACAAGATAGAACCAGCATGCATTAAGTACCTAATATGTCGCCGGTACACTCACAAGATTCTGACTGTTGATGATCATAGTGTTATAAACATTATAATTAATTTTATACATTCTTCACAATGGCTACAATTTGAAGAGAGTAATGAAGATTTTATCCCAAGTACAACAAACAAGGATATTCAACAGACTGATTTACTGAATCAGTTATCATATATTTGCAAAAATTTAAGTCTTAAAAGTGAAAAATGTAAAAGTGATAAAATCACTCAGAAGGAAGTTATTCAAATTCTTTATATATCACTAGAAGCTTTATTTGAGGCCTATTATGTAAAGCAAATATACAATATATCAAAGCAAGATAATGTGGAAGATGTAACATTACATGTAACTTCAAAATCTGAACTGGAGAAGCATTATGGTGAAATATATCAGCTTTTACAAATACTAACTGGGCTATTGCAATCGGATGAATTACCAAAATATATGGAGTGTTTTAAAATTATTATAAATTAAAATGAGCATATATATTTTATAGAATAGTTATTTACATGTTTTAAATAAATTTTACATTTTTAAACATAAAAAATTTAAACACTCTTCCGAAGGTGGGACAAGGGTCCAAACCATCGGAGGCTAGGGCATATAATACGCATGGATGACACTCATTCAATTGTTGAAACCATCTCATGCGAGGCACTTTACCATCGGTAGCGGGAGCCTTGTTGATAATCCGTACAACTCTTGGCTCCAAGCCCTCTGATGGTGGGATTTCGGCGCGCCGGCGTGCTCTTAAGGCCAGCTTATCCGAATCAGACATTTCTCTCTCCGAACCCGCAGTCAAAGGTGCAGTACGATAATCATCTTCTGACTGGTGTTTGTGGATTCAATGAGAAACATCTTTTTTGTTGTTGTTGGGAGTGCGTTTGTCCTCCTAGCAATCTATCTTTTCTGTATTAGATTAGTAATTCTAATTTTTATAGTTTTATACATACCACTATCATGACAAATATATATTTTTTATCATTTAAGCTTGTTTTCTTTTATTTCTATTTTAGTTATATATACACAGTGTTTTTGTAAAGGAAACATCAGTTTTAAAAGTTTTTTTTTCAAACTAAACAATAAAATTATCATTATAAAACAAAACATTTGTTAAGGACGACGACACCGCCGCACACGCCTAATTACGAAATCGAGTCTAAGTTATTGGCGGCAAAGTTCAAAGTTGTTTACTCTTTGGTAGTATTTTTGTAGTAGTATGTGTTTACATTATTGCATCACTCTAAATACAGGTATGGATAAAGATTGTGGATCAGATTACTAGTAAACATAATTTATATAATATTTAGTCCATTTTGATAATGCTTAAAGTATATAAATAATTATAACATATACCAATTAACATGTCAGTGTGCTTTCCTATTTATATAATATCTCACAAAATAAATGGTGTAAGACACTAGGTTCTCTCTGCTTACTCTGAAAAAGCTGATTTGATTTTAAGAATGATTAATTATGGATCTATTAGGATTAGACAATTTAATAAAAAAAACTGGGTAATAAAAATACATTACATGACTAAAACATAATATATTATCATCTACAGTTTCTTTAATATATAGGCATACAATGACCTCTGGATTTCTTTGATCGTTTTGCTTTTTCAATGTCAACACCAGGATATTCCGCTTTCAACTTGTCCAAATCCATATTTGGGAAACGTTTTAATAACTGTTGAACATGATTAAAGTCTCTATTCTTAGCTTTTTTCACTTCTGTTCTTTGTTTTTCCGTGTACAACCTATAGAACTTTTTGACTGCAAAACTATTTATATATCCATGTTCAAAATATGATCGAATCCAGCGAGTATTCATAAACTTAGGTAAATAATATTCTTGCTTAGTATACTTTTCTGGCAAGCCTAATAGGTTAACTACATCTTCTACAGGGCGCTCTCCAGTTTCTCCAGTCTCTAATTTATAATATGCGACATTCCGTTCTCTAATGACAGTCTCTATGTTTATCATGGATTCCTGAACTTTATCTATACGTTCTGGATTGGGAAATAAACGTACCTTGTCGTTGCATTCTTGTTCCATAGTATAGAGCATATTACGTTCCTTAAGCAAAACGTACCAAAGTTTGTGTAAATCTGTGTTAGATTTAATTCGCAATTCGTCTAACCTCCAAGATCTCCCCACTCGTATATTTGATTCATTCCAATTCTTTTTCTCGTCGAAAAATTCCATTAAATCGTGTAACTTCCATGTTGTATGTATTCCCTTCACATCTTGTTTTGTAACTTTGTTATTAATTCTTGCAAGATTATTCGAACGGTAGGTTATAGGCGCAATATTTCGTACAACATTTTTAAACAAAAATGAATTCATTTTGTTAATAAATTTTCAATTGTAATGTTAGAAAATATTTAACATTTGATTTGTTAGGAGATTAATAACCTACAAGTAGTATTAATTCGGTTATTCCTATTATGTTATAAATTATATTTGCGCCGAGGCCTAAGCCGTCAGTCTCGATTATCAATTAAGATTTTAGTTATCAAATCCTAAATGTCAAAATCCAACATTATGTTATGTTCTGTTTTTATTTCACATTTTTTTATGGATATTGGGCGTGCCAATTTGACACAGCTTCATTTGTTTATATAATGTAAATGAATATTATAAAGAAATTACTACAGTCAATCAAAAGTTCATCTTATTCAATTATTTTATAATATTTATTCATCACTTAAAGATCTATATAAAATGTTATGTTTTCGATATAGCTTGAGGCATGATGAAATGAAAACAAAGTCTTTATCAATATCTTATCTTTTAAAATTATTTTGAAAATGGCTTTTTTAAATCAAATATAATTTATACAAAATTCAAATTGTTTTTAGACATTCTTTGCATTAAATTACAGAATACTGTATCAAATAAACATTCAACTTTTTGTCTATGCTTACACCTACAGGTTATTTAGCGTGCAGTAATCTGTGGTCCACACTTCGTGAAATAGTAAACGAAACGATGATACAACAGTGATTTAACATTCGTTTTGTTTTGATCGTAAGAAATTATGTATAGTGTTTATAACTTACATGCCATGATATATTATAAAGTATTCTGTGAGTGAATATGTGCGTTTTGCTTAATAAGTTTATTTAGTGTTTTTTTTAACTCGGAATCCCAAGAAGTAGATATTCCAAGAATTCTCTTCAAGAGGTAAGAAATAATTTTATTCAAAAATACTTATTTCCTATATGGTTTTTCGTTTATTTTAATCCTATAATAACTGTTTCCAGTGAAATAATTGGTCAAGTAAATTGAAACATTAGTTATTTAAAATAAAAGGAAATGCCTTGTTTGGTCTTTGAAGAATAAACATGTCAACAAATATATTTTTAAGTTTCCATTGCTGGTGGTAATGATCAACTTTTATTATTGAAAGGAACCTTTAATGTTTCCTAGTGATAAGTATTTTGTTTGTAGGCCATATCATATCTCTTTTGTGTCATATAATTTTACAGATTTTTTAAAATTAAGTTATTTAAAAAATAAGAGTAGTTCTTTAATTACAAGACAAATTGAACCTCTTCCATTGATACAATATTGTCAGATTTAAAATATATTTTAGAGGTTAACTACTAGTTATTTTGATTAACAAATTTGTTTTGTAACACAAAGTAATGCAGTAACTAACACTACTAGTTATAATCTCAACTTGTTGGCTAGTTTTTTTCCTTAAAATTAGTTTTAGGGGCTTACCTTGAGATACTGAATCACATTACCTTATAAAATTTAATGGTTCATGGTTTATTACCGGGCTAAATTATGCATTTATACATTGATGCCACTTTATTGCTTTCAACCATAACATTCCATAATAATTTTAGAATTTATTGTTGTTATAAAAAAATCCTGCCATAAAAGATCACATTAAAATAATGTATATTTATTTGTTTACATAAATTTTTTTTTTGAAATTATGTTATTTATCTATTATGATCAGTGAGATGTAAATTTTTCAATTCATACATTTTAAACAACATTTAACATTTCAAGTGAAAATTAAAGGTTTACCTTTAATTTTTTTAGTTTGTCATATTTGCTGGACTGCCAAACATAAACATAATAATTTATAGCAATTACCTTGAAGTTACATAATAAATATCTAAAAGTATTGCTATTAATATGTAGACTTTTCTTCACACATGGCATGGTCGGCAAAGATATTCTAGTGTTACGATACTCCATTCCTTATTCTCCTCCAAAACTTACAAACGGGGTATTCAATAGTGGGTCTCAAAGCCTAACTTTATAGAATTTTGTTTTATATTTAGCTTAGTAACATAATGCATCTTACAACTCTTTGTTACTTGATTTAAATTAATTATACATGTGTTGCTAATAAATCATTATTTACTTGAATGTCTTTGTTTATTTCTATTTTAAATATCCAATTCTTGTCAATAATAATTTGTTATATTTAAAGTTAATAGTAACATAGTTTTTGCTTGTTATTGTTCAAAGTATGACTGGTTGTGAGTTCGCTCCTCACTCGAAGAAATGAAATATTTATTTTCATTTTCTTTGCTTTGGTGTCAGGTAAAGCGCGGCATTGATTTCTGCCACTCAATACGTAATGTTTGCAGAATGTGGTTGAAAGTGGGGAACAGAATGTCTTAACAATAGGTTTCCTCTGCCTAGTCTGCCATGTGCGCTATACAGCACGAAGCTTGAAAAAATGCATAGTCCTTAAAAAATAAAAAAACGTTTGTAACGTTGTTGAAACGTAAATTCCGAACACCATTTACTTAAAAGTATTTTGTCAATCTGGAGTGACATTTTTCAAAGGGTCGAAGATCAAAGCAATTGATGCGTATAAATAAAAGAACACAATTTATTTGTTTTTTTTTTAGTAACTATTTTTGATAACTAAATGACTCGTAATTTATTACTTTTTTATTTTAATTTTAAGAAGCTTATTCTTGTTTGACACTATCTTTTGTTATTCTCAAACATAATAATATAAAATCATACAACCAACTTGAGCTTAACAAAAGTATGTAATGTTTTAGTAGATTTTATCGTTCTTCTTTTTTTGTTGTTCGCTAAAATGTTGTTGATAAGTAGTGCGCGTGCCGCCGACGCGTCCCGCGTCATTGTTGTTTTAATTGTTGACGGCGAGCTTTATTCTGGGGAGGTCACACGTTATCTAAAACAGCTGTCGGGCGCACACGCTCCACAATGGACTCGTTTGTATCCGCGCCATGTTATATTCTACGTAATTTAAAACGAACACGCTGGCGAGAGCACTGATGGCTTCAATTCTAGTTATCGCTGGGTATTGTTGCGTTGATTAGATCGGGAAATCTTTGTTTCCGGGAGAGTATGTGTGACGGGAGCGCCACCTGCGCGAAATGATAACCGCACAGTGTCTGCCCTCGCCGCAAACCTCTGACACCGCTGGTGAATTTAATGTAAACAGATAGGGTCGTGACTCTTGTAACAGTTTCATTTGTGTTAAATTTTTATAATAAAAAAAATATTGTACATTTTGTCTTAGGCTTTCTTAGTACCTACTTGTACCCACTTGTTATTGAATCGCAGGTCTAATGCGCTGATTTTGGCCAAATACTTTGTGTCTTTCAAAAGATTGAAAATGACGAGGAAATTATTAGGAAAAATTAATCATTTCCACTCTAATAATCTGGTTCTGTTGTTCCTAAATATTTTCTTTTGATCTCAAATAATTTCTTTTGTAAGAAACTGTTTTCTTGAGAGGAAAAATGTACCCTCGGAATGAATATTATGAATACCAATCTACGTTGATAATGGTGCTTTAATTATACGTAAAGTTTAGCTATTCATTGTTCTTTCTTATAATTGTACAGTTATAAGAAAAGAAGAATTATGTTATGAAAAAAAAATTATGTTCAAGTATCGAGAATAATTAAATAGTTATTTTCTGATCTTTTATCGCTTACAGTACAAATATGCAATATTGCGCTAGTGTATTAGTGTATTTGGTCGGATTGTTCAAGATGGATAATCCCTAAGACTAAGGAAATCTTTTGAACATGAATATTAAAGAATGTAAATAATATATTAATATGTGAAATAATATTAAGTATCTGGCACCTTAAATTTTACTAGACAGGTTTAAAATATATATACGTTAGAGCTTCTCTGTCGAAACTGACGTCGGTGTCTTATGTCCAATAAATTTGTGGAAATAATTATCTATTGGGGCACGTCTTCTTCTATATATTATATTATAAAAATTAATGAAAAGTAAATAATGTATAGAAAACTTTATGCTCCTAGACTACTATGTTCTAAAGGCCTGTAAAAAAGTGTATAGTTTATCATCATAATCATTCATCAGAAATCGTTCCGAAATATTTTCTAAAAAATGCAAAAAATAAGTGTGTCACAAAAAATCTCTACCTGCATAAAGGCATTTGTATTTGCGTAATGAAGTGAGTCCTGCCGATATTGCATATTGCTTTTATCGAGCTCAAACGCGTGATTTATTACGTAGATATAAACGATATAGGCTATGTACACATGTCGCGAGGCGTGTCGATCAATCACCGACGCGGATGGACGCGCGACAGGCCATTAGGCGGAACCTCGTTTGGTCTCAGGTGCCAGATGCTTCCCTTCCGCTAGATATCCACTTTCAATGATATCCTTGTAACTGACCGTTTAAGACAGTATCAAATATTGAGTAAATGACTTACTTCTTGTTAGTCTTTCAGAGTATTTTTCTGGTTGGCAAAAGAATTGTCGAAAAAGATAACATGAATAACAAACACAACGTTCTTCGTTACATTTTCAGCACTAGGTATGCCGTATGCATATTAAGTCTACTGGGAAAGAGAATTAACTTTTCGATTGATAACGTTTTTTTTATTTGTACAGTATATTCAATACATGTATATATGACATATGGCAATATGAATTAGTTTTCAATCATGATAGATCGTGGCCAGGGCACAGGCGAGGCCAATCGTGGCGCAGGGGCACAAAACGTGACTGTAAACGCGACTGGTTGTGGGTTCGGCCCCTACTCGAGGAAATAAAATATTTATTTAAATTTATATTTCCATTTCTTCACTCTGGTGCCGAGGTAAAAGTGAGGTCGTTCAGTTCCGCCACTCAACACGCAATGCCTTCAGAATTCGACGGGAAGGGGGGAACGGAGTGTCTCAACACCAGGTTCCATCTGCCTACCATGTTGTGTGCGGGATACAGCGTGAATTTGACTTTATAAATAATAAAAGAAGAGATTGATGACAATGGGCAAGGTGAAGGAGGTATCCAGAGATACCGTTTGCCGTTCTCTTTGCCTAAGGATAAAGCGTAAAGCTAAAAAAATACGTGTCAGCTAGTAACTAATAATATTTCATTTGGATAAGCCATAGTACTGTGAACAATGTGTGATCTTCCAATAATAGACTTCATCCATTAATTACTAGCGACTATTGTAATTGTCTGAGCAATAACGATTCTTAATCAATCAATGTATTTTCAGCGCAAAATATAAATAAGTAGGTACTTTTTTAATTGAATTTTTTATGGTAAAGGACACGGCAAACGAGCATTCGGGTCACCTGATGGTGAGTGATCACCGCCGCCCACGACCCGATGCGACACCAGAGGAGCCACATGTGCGTTGCTGGCCTTTAAGGTGGGGTTGGGCGCCGGGGCCCGGCATTACCTAATACGAAACGCCGTGGCAAAAGTCACTACTTCACGCCGGTTTTATATACCGGGGGTGGTATTAATCCAGTCGAGTCTGCCCATGGGTGTTGCCATTACTGGCGACGTGACTCTACCTCTGCCTGTTCACTGTTCCATCTCGAGACACTGTGAAATTGAAAATCAAAAACAATCAATAATTATCCAAAAAAAGCAAAAAGATGATGGCCGAGATGGTAAATGGAAAAGGGATTTTATTAGGATTTTTAAGGCAATAATAATATTAATTCCGATTTAAAAAGGTAATATTAAATTACTAACATAGTGTCTTTGACTTCCGTCTTTTAAAGAATGGAGCTATCCATACACCTTTCACATGGAGGCCGTTAGTACTGAGATAGGCATGATATTACAGAAAGCCTCATTCAAAATAAGCCATTCCGGGTTAAATATGTCTCGAGAGGTATATAAAAGGTTTTTAAAGACCTCCTATTGTATTTCATATACATTTATTTTTGTAACTATTGCTAACCTGTAGTCCTAAATTGGCATTACGAATAAGTGGGAATATTTAGAGCGTAAATAGGCTCATTTTTTACAAAATCAAGGGACCATCGAACTAAGTACATGGTTTGAGCGCTCAAGCGCTCCTGAGATAAAAGCTCTTGACAAACAGACAGACAGACCGATAGACGGCTGGACAGTTATCTTATAAAAGTTCCTTTTTTCCTTAAATAGTACGGAACATAAAAATATCTAATCGCCGATTATTTATTTTACCGATTATTTTCCGCCGCCGACCGCCGATTATTTTCATTCAGATTCAAATGCATAATTTAACCATTGCTAATTACCTAAATTTTAAACATTTAAGTTTAGTGGAACAATTATTTGAACAAGCCAGTTAGTTAGCCTTTATATAACAAAACTATAACCAGAGCCGGTAACAGTTGCTGCTCGTAAATAACTGTTGAATTAACGACTAACGCAAACTTATCAAGTTGCGTACATGAGCTGCATTGAATCAAGTGCAGAGTTCAACCGCTGGATTTTGATATAGAACTATTATATGGTGTGTAGAGTGGGAAAGAGGAAGGGAAATAACGGTCAATACAAAGGACACGCCGCGCCGGGACATATTTTATCTTGTTACATGCCGTGTAACAAGATAAAATAACGGTGTAACGTTACGTCCACACATGACTTAAGTACCATAATACATAAGGCTTGCCTACTCTTGATGATATCAAAACCTTTTAGACAATTGTCAAAGTGAGAATTAAAAATTCGTTATCTTATTGCCATTCATGCATTTTATGACCGATTTAATATACGGTTGCGGGTTAGATCACCTAAAAGGAACTACCATCACCGGTAAGACAATGAAGAAGAAAATTTGTCATTTGTGACAAGTCTCAACCATCCATGTCTATATATACTTGTAAAGATTTTTTTAAATGATTACTTTAAAGCTACGTATTATCGTTCTTTTGAACAATACCAAATACGGAGGCTGAAATACATATATTATAGGCGTTTCTGTAATATTGCATATAAAGTGAGATAAGATCTTGAGACGGCAACGGCTTATATATGAAAGCAATCTAACATGCTAAACAGTTGCCGCACCGCTGCAATTGTTCCCTTTCAGAATTAATGTTTCGTTTCGGTGATGGCCACCACCATACAGAGACCCTGATGGGTGAACCATTGTTCCCAGGTGATGAGGCTACAGGGAGCTGCGAGTACTGCTATGACAACTATAAATTACAAATAATATTATAATAATAAAGGGATTATACTTGGCTCATTAATTTGATATGGACTGTCAGGATAATTTATAGTACGCATATAACTATTTTACATATTAAAATACACAGGGTTTATATGCTTAATCTTAATACTGTACAATACGTATGTGTAAATACATTCTACAATTTCAATTGACGACTTTGTGCCACAGCGCGACTGCGTTTGACTGTAAACGCGATAGTAGGGCTTTGAACTTTTTTCAAGGAATTGGTTATATTTCAAATATTTTTTTTCCCGCTCAGGTAGATAAAGTCTGGCGACAGTGAATTAATAAGCAATGTGTTGAAGTGTGGGCGGCAAATGGAGCACGGAGTGTTTTAACATAAGATTTTTTCGGCCAACAAATAATTCACAAGTTTAAGCGGATGGAGCCGCGAGCTGGCTGCTAGTATCTTATAATTCGTGTTTAATACCTAACACGAAAACGTTAGTAACAAGTTACATGACCCATATATCTACAAAAATGAACGTTAAAAGTATTTACAATGTGCCGAGTGCTCAAGTTTACCGCAGTCAGAAACGGTGTTATCCGCACACGGCGACAGCTATTAAAATACCTTTCGGTAAGACTGAATTGTGGCAATTGCCTTTGTATGGGTTACGAGGCGCGAACGGGTTACCATATGTGTTGAACCAGAAATACAATCTCGTCCTCCCTTTTGTTTGTGTTGATAGCATCTGCGCCCGCTGCCCGCGCTTTGTGTTTTATTATAAAACTGTAACAGACAGGTAAACTTATAATAATAAATAAGGCTTAGTTTTATTTCTCACAGCTTCGTATAGAACATCGGCAAAATACACAAACAAGAAAACTTTGATCTGATCTGACTATTGGTAAACTAACGATATAGTATATTGCTAGGTGACAGATTTTTTGTTAGAAATAGTCTTAAAATACATAATTTATACACATTGTAAATGTTTATGATACGTAAATGAACTATTTCTGCAACTGGTTTTCATTGATTGCAAATTTCATTATAATTTACCCATTGTATATATATAAATCAAGCCTCGATACCAGAGCGAAGAAATGAAAATATAAATTTAAATAAATATTTCATGTCTTCGAGTGGGGATCGAACCCACAACCAGTAGGTTGTATAGTCACACTTAAATATATATTTTCATCTTTTTTACCTTCACGCTCTATCTCACATATAGCATGCATGTTCTTATGTACATCTAGACACGCATACATAAAGCTTAGCTAAGGCCTGATTGACAGACAGGTAATGTCTTACATTTGCGCTCAAGCTTCAGACTTAATTAATCATGCAGTATTAATGCAAGGCCTAGAGTGTCGGGACAGTATGTAAATAAATATTGGACAAATATCTATCTATCTATCTATCTATCTATTATATTATCATTTCGATGTTGGTTAAGGATTTTGTCACATATATTTACAGATCGGACGTTACCGTTACACCGGATTTTACACATTTGGTATACTAGTGAGTAATTTAAAAGAAAATAAAAACGGAAAGAAAACTGAACGTGGAGAACGGAAGTATCTTCATGGTAATTTCCTCTGTCTATCCTGCTATGTGAGGGAAGTGTGAAACAAAGAAAATATTTTAAATTGTTGTCATTTACAAAAAAATATATTTACATAAATGTTTTTCTCAGTACAAAGGGCATTTCGGCATTTAAACCAGTGACCACGAACTCATCCACATATTACGATTGTAAGTGTAATCGTGAACGGCTTAGGAAAAACTAATCTAGTGTCTCGTGCCAACAAATATTGTTGTTTTAGTCGCTACGGCTACGGCGGCTATAAGTAATCTGGGCACGTTATGCACCCGGGGGCACCACGGGGTGGTTTATTGGAAAAGTGGATAGCACCGTTTTAGTGCTCCACAAATGTTTGTTACTGCGTCCGGTGCTCTATTAGCTCTTGATTTTATACAGTTTTTTAATCTGTTTGTATTTAATACCATTGTGGGTTCAATCCCACTCGTGGGAATAAATTATTATTATTTTTTTTTATTCTGGTGTCAAGGCGTGGCGTTGAGTTTCGCCATTCATCACACAGTGTCTCCAGAACACTCCAGATTACTTGTAGATAAAATCATACAATAAAAAGACATTTTTAATTTAAATTTCTCATAAATTTGATAAAATCTGTTGTGTTTTGTGGATAAAGATTTTTTACATTTGCTCAAAGCCAAGCTCATCCCTTGATCTATATTATTTTATACGTACATAGAAGTATAGATAGATTATACAAATATAATCAATAGCTTCTCTTATATTCACACACACACATTCACAATGTTACTGTACTCACGTTGTGCTGAGTCTGTGCATTTCACTGGTTTTATTTACTTATAGAAAGTAGGTCTCGGCTCGAGTATGGCCGTCTTCCTGCTTTGCTCGGGGGAATCTATTCATTGGTATATTCTATACTTTTATAATTTCCGACACTAATAAATAGAGCTCTTCTATGAGGATAGAAATATAATACACCCGTCCCGTCGCTTTGTTGAGAACGATTGTGCTTTTTATAATAGAATTTAATAATTTTATATAACAAATTCTTTCAAATTTAAAAAAGCGTTTTTAAAAAATAATAACCCCCAATTCGAGGGAATGAATTATTATTTATTTATATTTACATTTGCAAGTCGTGGCGCAGGGGCATAAAGAGTGACTGTATATTTCCATTTCTTCGCTCTAGTTTCGAAGCAAAGCGCGGCGTTGATTTCCACTGCTAAACACGCAACGCCTCGAAAAAAAATTAGGTGAAAAGTGGAGAATGAAATGTCTTAACACTGGGTTCCCTCTGCCTATCATGTTTTTAGCGGCATACTGAGTGAATGTGATTTATATTAAAAATACTTCTTTTTTATAATAACACTGTTGTAATATAAAATATAATAATAATTGTTTACATAAATATTGAATTAATTTGTAAAACCGATCTGGCAGTGGCTGGAACGTTTAACTTGGGATCTAAAGGAACGGAGATGTAATTAAAATAAATATTTGGCACGAAATCCGGGCTGTGGTGGTTAAGTTGAGACGTTCCCGCCCTTTGAACAACTTTTTGTTTATGTTCATTAAACAAATATAAATGAGAACACCGACTTAATCTGTGAAGTATTCGACTGTACCTGTTAACGTTAATTAAATTTTTTTCAAGTATACTTTATATAATTTATTTAGTATTATATATTTGAAATATGTGGGATTTTCTTGTTTTTGTGATATTGTATACGATATTTCTAAAACTTTTCAAAATCTCATTTGAATTTTTTTTTTTGTTCAGCTGTGGAGGCATTATGTGTTCAGGGGTGCTCAAAGCCGCGCTTTGCGTCTACACCAGAGATAAAAAATTTCATATATTTCAATTCCTCGATTGAGAATCAAACCCACATCCTGTCGCGTTGACATTAATACTCTTGTGACCCTGTGCCACGACTGGTCTCAATTTCATCATGATTTGGTATTTATTTCACAAGTTATAACTTTTACAAGATATGACTGGAAACAGCGCCATTTATATTCACATAGCGTTCGTATAATTAACAAGCAGTCACTGACGTTATTTGATTACACATTAGCGACCCAACTTGATGCCAAGTCACGAGCTCGAACGACATCATATAATATCCTGATTATAGATTACAATCTGATACATGCAGTTAATAATATTTTGTTGTGTTTAAAATAAAAAAGGTATATAGAATTACGTTATCTAAACATATATAATTCTTAAATATTGATTAGAGGCCAGTCGTCTCGAGAAAGAAAAAAAAAATATTTTCATATCTTCGCACTGGTGTCGAGGCAAAGAGCGGCGTTGAATTCCGCCATCCAACACACAATGTCTACCTTGTCTAATGTCTCATTGTCTACCTTGCTATATGCTTAATACAGCGTGAAGTTAAAAAAGAATTATCATAGTTTTAATACCCATATTTGCGTATAGGTATCGATGATACATGGATTTTTATGAATTTTTAATAACTATATCATTTAGTGGCTGGTGATTGAATTGCTAAGTAAAAAGTCACGCGTTCAATGTTTACTTGAGATATATTCTTTTGTAATATTCTGTTTATTTTTTTTTTCTGATATTTTTTATTGTGGGACAAACCATGTTTACGAAATATTAACCTTAGTACAAGCCGCTTGATGCCTGCTATAAATAAGCACAATTAGTTACAGAAATACAGTAGTGACACAGGAAAATATAAGCAGATTAGTGGCTAACGACATTAATGATAAATTCTGACACTTAATCTTGAGACGGTGGGAAATTCTTAATCTAGTCGTGTTGAAACTTTTAAATAGAACAACATAAATTATTTAAAAGCTTCGTTTTTAGGGTAAAGAAAAAAATAAATGGAAACCTTATCGCTTTGTTGTCCGTCTGCCTATCTATTGAGATAATTTATCTTGATGTTGCACGGATAAGGCAACGAAGTTCAAAATCGAGGCAAATATACCATTGAGGTGACTATCCGGATTTTTATAAATTATTTATTTATTAAATACTTACATTACTTTCTTACGACAACAAATTTCTATTATAACTCACACCACGTCAAGTGTTGACGATACGAAACAATTTAACAATGTAAATGTTAATGTTAGTGTAACTTGAGACACTGGCCATCTTCCAATTTCCTTCACATCTTATTTCTTAGTTTCAATCACTTCACATATATCCTTAAAATATCATTTTTAATCAGAAACCAGATTACAAATAATATGTAACGTTTTAAATATTACAGATATTTCCTTGTATGTCAACGTTAGTATTGCATAGGCCAGGATATAATTCATACTCGTTGAAATTGGGCAACACACGTATCTTTGTAGGTCTATTGGTATTACAGCTGGAATGGAATCACGTTTCATTTCACGACGGATATAGGGGCCCGCGTTTACAGGTCTATACGACTACTTCATGGAGGTTCTCAGTAAGCATAAAAACTGTTTCGTTAAGAGCAAAACTACTTTGGAGATTTTTATGGTTATATCTCAGTTTTTCAATTAATTGTTTTAGGTACGTAATAAAAAAACTTAGAAAATTGCATAACAAGTAATTTTAGCTTGTATATAATCTTAATATAATAAGTAAACATAATATAATTATACACATGTCTAATGTTATTAATATTCAAAATTACAAACAGTTTATAGGTATATTACAGCAAAAATAATAAGTTAAACATACACGATTATATTTAATAAGTTACTCCGAATTCTGCAATCGTTAGAACAAAAAAAAAATTATTTCATCTATAATATTTTTTTATTCTTAAAATGTACCAAGGTGTCATTGAAAAATCAGTAATCAATTCACCTTTAATTACTTATTATGTAATGCGGCGTTGTGTTCTGCCACACAAAACTGCCTCCGGAATTCGGCAGAAAGTGAAGTTGAGTTTCGCCATTCAACACGCAATATCTTTAGATCTCGTCCCAAAATAGGGAACGGAGGTATCTCAGGTATCTTATCATTAGGCTTTCTGCCTACCCTGCTGTGTGCGTGCAGCGTGAAGCTTTTTCATCATTATCTCACTCAATGTCCTTTAGTGAACTCTACTATCAATGATAATAGCCGTAGTTTTACAAGTACACTAGTAATAGGTTTCACAATGTTGGTCTGATTTTCTAAAATATTGTAATTCAGGCTGCATCGCCTAAAGGCCGACCCACTTTCCGACGTGCGGAATCTCATCCGGACGGGGTGTGAGATGAAATAGCCGAGACTAACATTATTATTTTTGCCTATGCTTCTTATTATTTTGTTGTGATGAAAAAATATACTTATTAGCCACGTTATGGTGCTAATTTTTTATGATTGTTTTATTATTCGTAAATTAAGAGCTACATTTAGATTAAGTTAGCCATCGATTTTCTGTCTTTTATGACTAAAGTATCATACATTGTCATGTAGTGAAGAATAGAGCTAAGAAAATTGAAATGAATATGATGAAAAAATATCTGAATGTCCACAGAAAGCCAACCCTAATTCTCTGCGCGGTCAGTCATTCCCTTCACCAACGGTAAAGCCTACCGACGCAACTTATTTATCCACAACACAATCGTACATGACTCCTCGCAAGACAGCGGGATCAACCGGCCATTTGTCTCACGGAACTACACGGCTTTGTTCTACTAAATTATTCGCTATATTTATTAATCAAATGTTTGCATGTTATCATTCTAAATATATAAGTTGTATGTATGTGCTTTTATTAATTGATAGCTTGCAGTGTATTCATATTAAAAAAAAACCCTTATTAAAATAAAATTCTGCAGAAACTGGAGAGCGTTGTGTCTAAACACTAGGTTCCCTCTGCCTACCCTGCTACACGCGGGATACAACGTGAAGCAGAAGCGCAAATATTAGCAGGACATATATATGTACATTTGTATCTACCAAAGATTGTGTGACATTTGTTTATGTAAAAACAAAATTCAAAAGCGGTTCGTTTATTCTGAAGCTGTCCAGTATGTCGATTTGGAGCTTAATTAAAACGTTTCTGAAACTGGTCAATTTTAAATGAATGTCACGGAGGATTCCCAACAAGTGTCAGATACACACTGTTTTCACAATGCCGAAATTCAAAATATAAAAGTTTATTTACTATACTATATCTACTGTTAACAAATATTTTAAATACAAATAAAGTCATTAAAATGACCATTTTAAAAATAAATATTCTAGTATTTATGGTAAGATAATCATAAAATTTTTAATTGGTTCGGTACATTTTATATAATTTGATTTATCTTGATATTCTATTATTGACATTTATTATAAGGAGTGTTTAAAATTAATGAAATTATGGCTCTATAATGTAAATTTGGTACATACAACAAGGTTGCGAGGTCTTACGGATTACGTAAACAGCACACGATAATCCGTTTGCAAACGTGACAGCCGAATGGGCAGCTCAATTTCAACCCAGTAATTAAGGAGTCACCTGCGTGAACAACTCACTTCGGGTAATTGAAGCTTTCAACTTGGGTCGGGTTATACGAATCCACGAGGGGACTGTGGTTTGCGAGTCAAATTTCATGCAGATAATATAGGTCCTCCATTACCTACTGGCCAACTTGTGAGATAAGCTGTGAGACTTAATTGAAACGGTGAATTAATTTAAACCCCCTTCTTCTTGTTTATTTTTAAATTTATTGTGAGTTTATTTGATTTTTTTTCTGAAATATTATTTATTTATTGTTTTCTATTATTCTTGTTAAGTGTCCCTCTATCCATTTCAGTCACAAATACTAAATGTACAGACAAAATATTTTAACTGTTTTATTATATGTAAGATAAGACAATAGTAGCTTATAATTTAAATTAAATTACCATAACTGTAGTGAGCATTATTACATATGCATAACAAGATTAATCAGCGATCGACCCTGAGAGGTGATGCTTTAGTTGCATACCAAGCGGGTGGCGCCGCGGCGAGCAGCGCCGACACCCCAACCCACTTGGAACAGAGCCAATCTACGTTGTTTTGTTTATAATACTAATTCTGTTATTTCCTGTATTTATTTATCAGTTTTTATGTTTAATGTTACATTAATGTTATAAATGTGAACGTAAGTTTGTTACGCATTCACATTAAAACTGCTGAACCGATTATCATGAAACTTTGTACGCATTATCTTAGAGGTTATTAGTAAGGACATAGGATACTTTTTATTAAAATATATGTATACATTTAAAAAAATTGGCTTAAGCGAGCAAAACTCCGTTCGAATCTCTATATAGTTTGTATATAACTATTTATTGATAGACAGACAATGTTTCTTGTTAACAATATCTTCACAACTTATTCCACTGCAACTTTTTTTTTGTATGCTATATAAAGAAACACATGTGTGTGGATGGTGTGACGTGATCTGAAATAGCCTCATCAGCAAAAACACCACTCCACTCATTAGTTATTTAGATACGGAGTGTACCTACGTGATGTCAATTATTTAAATGAAAATACATCATGTCGGCACGTTTGACTGTTTGCTTACATTTATACAAGAGTAAATAACAAATAAATAAATGAGGACCTCGTGGTTCAGTGTGTGATTATAATTGCAACGGTTGTAGGCTCGATTACCATTCACGGGAATAAAATATTTAATATTTTCAATTCCTTGCATTTAGTTGAGTTCTTGGAAATTCCGCAAAAAGTGGGGAACAGAATGTCTTAACGCTCTCTGCGTTCTGCCTGCTCTAGTATATGTGGAGTACAGCGTCAAGCTTAAAGTCTTAAAATCATAACGCATTTGTAGTTATTCTAAAGTTTTACATAGCGTTTTCGTCGGACTGCGAAACATCTGGTTTTGATGAACTGAATAGGTTTGCATTTGGGTTGGCGGCACTTGAATACGTGCCAGCTTATTTTAAGTGGCAACGCCTGCTCAAGATTTGCGTCTAATGCCCCGTGTCATAAACATTAAATAGCTAGTATTCAAATCACCACGTTGTTGAGTTCCTGTCCTGTGTTATAATCTATTATTGTTTATTGTTTTAGATTTTTATTACTGTAGATTTATGTCATAGTCCATCAGAGGCCAGGTGGCGCAGATGTGGATTCGATTCCCACGCGAAGAAATTAAATTTTTAATATAATTACAAACATTTCTATGCCTAGCATTTCATAAAATGCATAGTATTTTAAAAATTACACCGTTTTTTCTAAACTAACTAGTTAAATGATTCAAATACCTATATTAGTGTTATTGTAAAAGTGAAATTAATAGTCTTCCAGTATGTGTGTTCATTTATTTTCGATTTCACTCTCGTGATGTGCGCTCTCTCGTCCGCGTCGCTGCCTCGACGTGCATGGATGATTGTAATGTTTATTAACGCTATAGTTTTTGTGTTTCGGAATTTTATATTATTTTATATTAGTTTTTTTCATAAACCTACAGTCACAAATATTAAACGAGTTGTGTTGAATTTGTACGCAGGTAGTTGTTTTTATAAGTCCATCATTATAAAAGTGTTATATTGAATGTAATTAAAGAATCAACGTTAGTTATAGTATTTTGTTTACGTTGCTCTCAATATAATGACAGCTACTACCGGCGAGGCGGTGACTCCCACCGGAAATAAAGTTTAGATTTGGTTAAGGAACGCCAATCCGTTTGTAGTAACAATAACGAATCCAATTATAGGATTGTGCTCGTTCTGTATCTGCCGGCGCAGCTAAACTTGTCCAATACTTGCTATAACGAGTACTCTCAAGGATAGTAAAACACGTTATTACCCAGGTAGACTTCATTATATGTGTAAGTGAGTACGTTTCGTATATACTCAAATCGAAAACGAAAATGAGTTTTTAATTCTAGTGTTATATATTTTTTTATATATATAATCAATAAGTTTCACGCTGTATCCCGCAATAACAGGGTGGGTAGAGGGAACCATTCTCCATTAATATATAATATTGTGTTATAACAGGAATGCCAACAAATAGATGATAGATAGAATGTAGGGTACATTTGGAACTGATTTCATTCAAAATATTACAAAAGATGATAGGGGACGGTCCGTAGGAACATTTAACTCTTTTCTATTCATGTCGCCTGAAGCTAAGTGATAAAATCTGACAAAATATCCCCATTTTCCTCTTTTAATACATCTGCCAGCAAGTCTTAAAGTACAGCGGCCACGCCCGGAGCCAGTCGTCAGCTGTTCACTCTCCCAGTTCCACGATCCGTGCACATTTATGAAAAAACTTTTGTCTACATTCTTCGCATTGTCTTGTCGACTGTCGAATTTATTCTGCTTTTTAACTTTGTCCTACAATTTTTTGAATACTGGATGAATGGCTGTAGTCTATCTGCTGTGAAGATTATCTTTAGATTTTAGTTTTTTTTTAAAATAATGATACATTTTATTTTCTTACTATTTGAAAGCTGCCAAGTATAATTAAATATTTTAGAAATGTAAAAAAAATTAAAATTTAAAGTTCGAAAAAATTAAAGTTCGAATCCCGTCACCTGACATTCAAACACTTTCCTCTCTTGTAAAATATTTTCTCTCCGTACTGTGGTAATAACGTTAAAAATAGATTTATAGAACAGAAACTTAAAATATCAGAAACTAATAAAATATCTATTAGCAATTTAATAAAAAATTAAAAAAAAAAGGTAAATCAATTTATATTCATAAAAAAAATATTTCCATTAAAATCTTAATTGTTTACCACGCGTTTTCCACGCACGCCAGCCACGTCAATAGGAAGTTGTTTCAAAAGTTAAAATTCAATTTTCTCCCCGTCATGTCACGTGTGTAACACGTATGTAGAAGTAATTAACAATGTGAAGTTTCTTGGACAAGCTCAACGAACGGCGTGATGTTGATGATGACATTTTCATTTTACAATTTATATCGTTTATTTTTGTTTGCTTTCTTGCTAATAATATATTTTTATTGTCCAAAAGAAAATTTATTTAAATACTCGTTAAGTTATTTATTATATATTACAGCATCTAACAGATATATTTTTTACGGTTGTACTTAGAACTTGTTAGTACTTGCCCACTTAATACTTTATAAGTTTATAACGTTAAATTAAAAATTGTTATGATGGATTTTTTTAAAGAATTCATGAAAGTATTTCCTTAATAAAATCAACTCCACTTTAAAAGCAGTTACGTTCAGAAAATTATTATGCAAATAAGCAGCACGCGCATACAACAACAGTTATAAAAGTTAATAAGTAACTGTTGGCTTGTTTGTGCTTCTTCACAACCGAATGACTTGTACTTTTATGAAAAAAGTTTCTGCGTTGCACTCTGTTTTGCTAATATAATATTTATAAGTACGGCGTTCTCACTTATTATTTCAATTTATAGAAACTATGTAATATGTACGTCAAATTTGAATTATTTTCCAGATGTGTGAAAAGTTTTCATCTCGAAAAGGTACAATGATTTATAGGCCTGCGAGCTTGCGCCCTGCGGCGTAACCTGCGGTTCTTTTTAATATCACCCCTGAGAGAGAGCTTTGAAACGTATAATGCTTTGTGGGCATTAAATTTCATTTAACATCTATTACGATGAAATCGACCTAAATCAGTTTTATTACAGACCACCAAAGTTATTGTATTTATTTATAAAAGCAAGATTAAGCTAATTTAACACTTTTACAAAAGAGTTTATGTTGTTTAATATAATACTAATTTATATGAGTTTTTTAATGATTTAATAAATATTAACATAACGCATACACTCAAATGTGTCTTTACATGTATTTTCTAAATGTAGCTAGACGCTTGAGCCGCTTACCGCTCCCGTGTGGCCTACGGCCGCCGGCACCGGACGCTCTTGCCTTATCTATTTACACAGAGACGTTTGCAATCCCGTTACCGCGAGTCCATTTTATTGTCGTTGTGGCACATGGGTGTCGCGCGTAAACGCGACGGTTGTGGGTTCGATCCCCACTCGACGAAGTGAAATATTTATTTACGTTTATATTTCCATTTTCTCGCTCTGGTATCGAGGCAAAACGCGGCGTTGATTTCTGCCACTCAACACGCAATGCCTCCAGAATTCGGCAGAAAGTGGGGAACGGAGTGTCTTAATACCGAGGTTCCCTCTGCCTACCCTGCTGTCTGCTGACTCTGTCTACAGCGTGAAGCTAAAAAAAATCATTATATGACCTCTTACTTTTCACGACCTATATAAGGGAGTACATTTGCACTCCGTCTTGAAAAAACTTCAAGCTCAATCGATGGCTGCAATCCTAAAGTTCGAATTCTGTTGAGAACTCCCTTTTAGTCTTGTAACATAAAAATATATGTAATATTCATTGTTAAAGACTTAACTGCTTACTAATTCTCTTCTCTTTGTATCACAAATGAAGATGAACTTTAAAAGTTAAATCAAAGGTATTTGATGCTTATATTCTATAATACCAAATTACCTACTTTTGTGTGTGTAACTTAGTTTATATTATTTAACTTAGCAATACGTGAAAACGTTTTTAACACCTACTTGGTTTATGCAAAGTCTCGTAGGGAATGATTTGAATAAAGCGCTGTTGGTACCAAAGTTGAAAGCTTTTCATAAATGAAGTAGCTTCACCCCGCTCGCTCGCGGAGACCGTCTAAAAGCCTGTTGTTGTCTAAGAAACTAGACACTTTGTTGCGTGAAGCGAACAAGACGTACAAGACGATGTATGACAGCCATTACACGTGTTACGTTAAGTTGATGTGCGCGTGGGGCATGGTTTAAACGGCCGACGTTACACGCCTACCCCATATACTAGTGGCCATCGTGAGGCTTCGCCCGCTTAAACTTTTATTTATATAATTTTAATAGTATATTGAGGGAAAATTGATCATGATGAAAATTAAGGGATTAAAGCCTTTATTTTGCTCCACAAATACCCTTTATCGTTTATGTATAGATGTAGTCTACATGTACGAGCACGAGGAGAAAATAAGTGATGTAATTTTTACTTTTCTTCTCACGTGTCTGTAGATAATAAATCAATCACAAAATACATTTGGTTTATACGCTCCAACGCGGTAGAAAAAGATAGTAATGAGTATAGCGTGCTCAGTTTGTAGCGTACGTTGCTAAGGTTATTTTAATAGTTTTACATTCATATATTCTGATAATATTTTTCCTATGATATTAATTTAAAAGCAAGAAGCAGATTCTTCTCAACCACAGTGGACTCGTTTAGAGATAAATTTCGAAATTTTCTAGATAACTGTCTAATTATGTATTTCTCATCTACTTTTTTAACTCCATTAAGCAACAATTCCAATTTATCCTGAAAATTTGAAAAAATACCCTCACACAAACGATAATGACACTTTAAATTAAAAAGAAAACATACTGTATTTGTCAGGCAAATATGGGTGTCTAGATACACCCATTAATAAAACCAAACGAATCTCGAGCAAGACAAAGGAGTCAGCATCAATATTTATTGGTGTGCTTAACGCTAATCGGAATCGCGCGCTGTATCGAAACACCGAGTCGTCTTGAATGAATGGTCTGTCGCGGTCGTAACGCGTCTGATATATCTTCGCCAAATATTTTTTTGCGATACGTAGCGCGTCGTAGGACGTCGTAGCGCGTCGTAGCGTGTCCTGAACGGTTACCTCTACGGACCTACCGGCTGATAGTGCCTCCGTTAAGCCAACGAGTAGCTCGTAGCTGAGTTTTCAGTGTGCCTCGAGACGCACGGGAGGGTTGACGTGTCGCGTGCCGATACTTGCCAACGCGTCTCGTCGTTTACGAGTACGAAATGTGTGACAATAAGTGTTGCTTCCTCTTTGATATTTAAGATTAATTAAATAGTACATCAAGAGTTTTTATTGTATATCACTATACAAGGTTTTATTGTGAGGATTTGCTTTAATTTAACGCCGAGGTCTGCAATCAGTACCTGGGTAAGATATTTTATTTTTGTTTTGGTCTTTGGTTAAATCAAATTTATATTTTTTGTCAATTTCTCAATAAATGTTTTTTTATTGAGAAGATTACCATGTGTGCACCATTGGGATTTTTATTATTACGTTATAAGTATAGTAATATAATATACACGTACGACGTAATATTGACATTCGTAATAGCTATAATATTTATTAGAAAATTATGATTCCATTTTTGCTGAATATATCTATTATTTAAAAAGTATTTTATTCATATTATTGGTTTGAAATAATTTTTAATTGGTCGTTTTAAAATATTTTCTATCTACATTTTCTTTTTTAAAGTAATTTGTTTATTATGCCATGATTATACAATATAAATTATGTTTACCTTTGTATTAATTTAAGTTCAAAGGTTTATGATGTCGGCTATCTTCTAATTATTTTAATCGCGTATAAATTATAAAGAACGTTTTTAACTTGATTTACGCAAAATCCGGTATTCAACACTGGAAGTTAAGAAACATGTCGAAGATAATAAGTATTGCAAAAAATATACTTTGGCTTGTGAAAGCTGAGGATAATAAAAATGAGTGTTTTCTGTGTCTATAATATTCACGTTAGAATATAGATAGTATTTATCTAATAGTATTCACTTACCACACCATTTCTTATTATAGTATCGATGCACGGCGGGACCGAGTGCTGAAACGAAAACTTATTCTGATTTAGAATCATTTCATAATTATATAGGACGCATATAGTTTTGTTAATCGTAATAATTATAAATGTCAGAGGCAAAAAACACAGTGTTGAGCGGCGAAAAAAAAAACACCGCGCTTTGCCTCGACACCAGAGTGACGAAATGGAAATATTAAATATTTAATTTCTTCAAGTGGGAATCGAATCCACGAACACGAAAAATCCAATTAGCTGTGCAGCTGAACATTTTAAAAGAAAATCTTTTAGTTATTACACTTTTTTTTCCTACACAGCAAAAGGGACGAAGTAGTTTTCTGTTCAGTACGCACATAAATCTCTGCAGGGGGCGAGACAAAATAAATCCTCAGTCCATTGAGGGGTTGTTTGTAAACAACTATATGTATAGCCATATTCAAGACAATATAATGAGCAAACTAGAGAAAAATATTCCTTGATTTGTGATCATATATAGAATTGAAGGGGTAAATAAAACTTCTTTATGTGTTTTTAAAATGTGACATATTTTGATTACAGCTACAATTATTATGTTGATATTATAATATTTCTTTAAGCAATAGAACGATTTATATATTCCAAGTTAGTTTGTTTTGCATAGATAAGTTTTGAGCGGCAGCGACACCTTTAGCGCTTTTTCTTGACACAACACTTGAAACGGAAGCTCATACGTGGAATAGTATGCTTTCACTCCACGCCCGTTTGCCTTTCGCTTAGTGTATGATGAATGCGAAACTCCCTGTACGAGGTTAAGATGATGTCTAATGGTTTCTCTTGTAGCAAAATATTTCCGGGTGCCCCAAATTTAGAATGTGTATACTGTTTATTTTAATAAGAAATAAATAAATATACGTATATAAAAAAAAATCAGCCTCACGCTGTATCCCGCGTGTAACGCGCATAATATGTGTTGAGTGGTAGAACTCAACGCCACCCTTTGCCTCGACACCAGAGCGAAGAAATGGAAATATAAACATAGATAAAGATTTTACTTCCTCGAGTGGGGATCGAACCCACAACCGTCGCGTTACAGTCACACCCTTGTGCCGCTGCGCCACGACGGCCTATACGTCCTATACGTTATTATATTCATTTATATAAATCGTATAATTATATGATATATAAATGAATATAATAACTACGTATAACTAAGATTTTAGTTATTTAATATACTTAAATGGTTTTCTAAATAAAAACTATATAAACATTACAAACGCAAATGGAAAAATCCAACTTAAATTTGATTTCACACTACTCTAGTAGAGTTATGTCTTTGCCAGTTCGTCACCTTATATACTTATTGGACATTTTACATTTACATTTTAGAAACCTGCATTAAGATTAAGTGCTGTATACATTTAGTACATTTGGAACATTTTAAAACGAACGTACTCGTTATAAATAAACAGGCGAGCCTGTGCAGACCATTCAAATGAAATTTACAAAAAAAGGCGTAGTTAGGAAGTCAAACGAGTTGCTCTTGGCATTTAAGATGAGAAATGGGCAGCATAGCGGTTCCGACAGTGGCATTAAGATTGTGGCCGCATTATGCTTATGCACTGTAATACTGAATATTCATTGTGGCAACGCGCACTATAAGCTGGTGCTCTTTAATCAACTCTCCTTTTGCCAGCGTACAATCTCCGCCGCTAATGGCAACTACGACAGCTGCAACACGGATTCAAAACACTTATTCCAAACTAGTTTACACAGTGTCGCCGGCGCTGCACTTATTGTAGAATTCTTCACATAAATTGTTTACCATAGGAAGAAACAAACCTGACGCCAGTGAAAGCCAATAAACGTTGCGTATCTAAGAGTCAAATTACTCGAAAAATTGCTATTGCGAACTCTGTGGTGGGTTTATTGAAAAAAGGTCGACTTGATTGATATCGAACTTTACACGTTGAAAATGTAGCAGTTTCGGTTTTTCCATTTGGAGCAAAAAAAGATTGACTCCATTTGTTCCTGTCCGCTGCGCAATAAACTCGCCGGGGGATGTTTTTAGTCAAGGATTTATCTTTTTGGGGAGTCGGTAATCGACCTAATTTCCCCTAACGAATTTAGAATTTTGGACTTAAACGTTGATTTATAAGCGAAATTAAATAATTATGGCGAAAATTTCTTTTTCAACACAAAAGTAAAAGAAATGATAACAATATAGAAAAAATTGTTAAAATTTGAACCAAAATGACTTTGTAGTTATTTATGTATAGTAATATTTAAATATATAAATATTATTTTATTGTATCATTTTTGTATCTATGTGTATTTTTAAGCTGACATTGTTGATGTAATTTGTAATAGCAAATTCAAATAAAATGTCGCACGCATAACTAGAACCGTCATGGGAGACCTTACCGTGATAGATGATATTCAAGAACAATTAATCTTGGCACGAAATATGCGGACGATTTGCAAGGTTGGTCGCGCCTAATGGTTCTGGGGATTATCACGGAGCCCTCTCTCTCCGTCTTTACTAGATGTACATCATATACAAAATTAAATAGAAATATAGTCCAAAGTATACTCTACATATATAGCACTCGGCGCAGTTTCGACTGACACGTCGTTTTTATTCTTGTATTTATGAATGACATTTCTAAAGGTGGTTTTTAATTGGACATTTTTTAATGAGCAATTAAGTTTACGGCAATATCAATTGAAAAGTTAGTATGAAGAATTATTAAAACAGTATAATAGAATAATAGAAAGCAAGTAATGAAAATAATAGAAATCAAATTTAGATTAAGTTTGTTCTTCGTTTGGAAGCAATAACTTGACAGTGTAACCTCATACATCATATCAAGAGATTTCATAAAGGAGACAGCGGGGCGGCTCTCGGACACTAAAGGCGTTATGCAAGGCCGTTGTCCTTGTATAATGGCTTGCATAAATTTTGAATAATCGTGTTAATTTGAAGTTGGTAATGTAGAGTCAACTAAACTAACTTTAACATGTATTAGAATTGTTTCTTTTTCAAAATTGATCGTCGCGGTGTGCTTCGAGGCACTTTTATTTTTTTAAACTATGTGTTTGTACATTTATTCACCCGAAAGGTATAATAATACTGGCTCTATGCACAAAAAAATAATATATATATATATATATATATATATATATATTTGTTTTTTGCGTTTGTTCACGCTTATCTCAGAAAAGGCTTAACCGATTAATTTGGAGTATATTTTATATAATTTTAATCACAATATATTGTGTGGATTTGTTTAACTTTTGCAATTTGTGAAAATGGTACAAAAATAATGACACGGTCCAGTAATAACCTCACAATACTAAAGACGATTCATATTGTTATATTTTGTAGATCCTTGCTTGCGAGTTTCATGTTAACGCTTCCCGTATTTTGTGGATTTCTGAAGCTTTCAACGGAGACGAGGTGTTGTGAACGGCCAAAGTTATAATAAGTTGGGGCGACCCATACGTGATAGCATTGTCTTTCAATATGAAAGTTACTTTGAATGTACATGAGATTTTGTAATGTAAACACAATATTTAGAATAAAATATACAAAATATAATTAGTAAATAATTCATTTTTATTTCAACCACACTCTTTAGTATTTATCTATTCGTCACATCTGGCTCGTTTTACAGATACTACAAAGTCGATTAACCGTACTAATTGTTGTCGTTAGACATTCGGATAATCGAAAATACGGATAATCGAATCTATAAATGATATAGTCAAATATCCACTACGCCACAATAGCATAATTAAACAATAAATATTATATATTCGGTTTTTTAAAATAATAAAGAAATTAATTTATTTTATTTATTTGAAATAATAAAGAAATTAACAAATAGTTCCCTTTTTATTTTCTTTTGTAAACTTTTCTTTTTGTTAGGTAACCAGTGTCTTTGGCAGATGCGACGTATCTATTGTACTAAAGAATTTTTCCCGACTTCCTTAACCGTCCTTTTTCAAACTCTTATCGCCACGCCCCCTCTATAAGCGACACCAGCAGAAGTCCCGTTTTTTTTTTCTTCACTTTAATTAAGAACTTTAATTGCTCTTCTGCAATCTTCCAGCAATTATTCTTAGAAGTAATCCCACGGCTACCTTTTCATATTTTGTGCTCAATTCTAAACATGTGAATAACATATTTTATTTATTAAGACTATCTAGTTTTAAATTTAAATGTGTTGAATATTAGAATGTTAGAAATAAATAAATTTTTCCAGACATTTTTGTAAGATAAAAATGGGTCACCTAATAGTTATTCAAACGGTTGTATGATCATAGATTCAAAGCGCGTTTTACTTGGTAACCAGTGCTTCGAATTGAGTCTATTCCGTACGCATACAAGTAAATCATTTTATCAATAAGTCAAAATTATTCCCTAGAAATGCGATGTTTGTAATATTACACATACATTATTTTAAATAACTATTTAGTTTCAAAATTTAAATAACTTTCCATCCTTCTTTTCAACAATTGTATTTTTCTATTACAAGTATTATAAAATAAAAACAATGTGATAATATCGTTTAACTCTCATATTGTAACCTTTATTAACATTTTTATAATGTATAGAAATTTGAAGCCCTGCTTGTCCAATTTCACGGGTGAACAAGTTTGTTTCAGCGTAAAGACGAGCTTCAATGTGTGCCATCATTCAAGTAACGTGAAGGTTGGATTTATAGGAACCACCGACCGACCGGTCTATATTCACGATTCGATGAGTTCGGAAATCTCAGGGGATTCCTATTATATTATGAATATCATTGTAACGGTACGTGCCGCGATCCCCCAAAAACTAGGTATTATCAATAGTTTAGTTTCCTTTAACATGGAAATACGAATTTTTATTATAAAATTATATTGTCATTTAAGAGTTTTTGAAGTAGATTTTTATGGAACTTTTACCAATATCGTACAAGATTACATTTTGGTGTTTGGGTTCCTTATCCCAAAAGAATAAAAATCTAATGCTTATATAATCACTTGGCTGTCTCTCTGTATATCTGTCCATCACTCTGTCCGTCTCTCATTACATTTTTTTCTCATTTCATTTTCAAACCATTTTTCTCAAGATTGCGTAAAAACATTTAAGCTGAAATTGATCCTTGTGAAAATCGATTGTCCCTTGGCGCACAGGTAAAATTACGTCTCTATATCTAAGCAATCAACAGCATTTATGCTTCGACTTTACTCCATTTTTTATTAAAACTGCTACGTATTCAAAACGGGTGGACATACAATAATGAAATTTGGCAAGAAATGAGAACCGGAAATAGGAATAGGCATGAGGTCGCCGTTGTGAAATGAGGCACAAGGGTGTGACTGTAAAGTGACGGTTGTGGGTTCGCTCTCTACTCTAGGAATGAATTATTATTTGTTAATATTTTATTTTTTAAACTTAAAATTTTGTAAACTTAAGTATGTCAACCTTCAATCATGTAAATGATACGGAACCCAATGGTAGGACTAACCAAGTCTGACTTACACTTGACCGTTTTTTATTGTTAGAATGGCTGAGGCTATAATTATTCTAAAAATATGCCAATATGTGATAATTTTGATTTGAGATGTTAACTTGTATAGTGTATTTCTATTCGTAATGATTGTTGAAAGCTTAATGATATTTTTTGTTACAGTTAAAACTGATGATATCGACTGAGCAGGTCCGTTGGTGCTTCACACGGATGCCGTGAGCTCTAACGCCAGGATCGCTCCCCCGTCGCCGTGATGAGAACAACCCGCCAAAATGCGTTGGCGGCCATTTTAAACAGGCAACGGATACGTTTGTCGGCACGAGATGGCCGTCACACACAGCTTTCCGGCGCACCCGCGCGCCTGCATTCCGCCGCGTTACTATGAAATGTGGAAACACGGAAAGTGGCGACAAAAATCACCACGAAGGACAAACGCGGCCATTAGAGTTCCCAGATAGAGATTGTAAAGTGTACTTTTTAAAGGCCTAAGTGTTGTGCTGTGTATATATAGTGAGTGGTGTGTAATTCTAAGAGATGGCCGGAGAAAGTAGAAGCTTGCGATCGTTGCTTGAAAGCGGAGACTATAATCATATGCATAAAACAGCGACCCCTCGCTGCTGCCTTTGGTTAGCCAGTCATGTAAACGTGAGGAAGTGCGTAGCCGGCATTATGCTGCTGACCGTCCTTACCATAGTGTTCTATACGTATTATGTGACCATGCCGCTTACGAGGTTAGTTGTTTTTTTTAATTGTAACATACTTATTATAACATACTTATTTGAATTGTTCCATATGTTTACAATAAAAAGAAAAGCTTCTTTTCTTTTTAAACAAGAACAAACAACTGTACATGCTGTACGTTATTATATACATTGTACGTAATCTATGGGCATTAGCACGTTCCAACGTCAGCAATACATTAATTATCCACTATCTCTCTGTAGTGTGCTTTATTGCACTCTAATTCCACTGAACAATGAGCATTATGTAGATGCAAGCTCAAGCCTGACAAAGCTGGAACTCCTGCGAGCACAAATTGAATTATCGTCAGTTATTGATATTGTATGTGTAAGGTTTTTCGTCGATTGTTATTAATTTTCAAATTAAAACGTCGTAAAACACGCTTCGGCATAATTAATTACTCCAGCTGAAATATGCGTCATTCGCACAAAATCCAATTTACTTGTTAACTATCGGTAGCGAACACGTCGATGTTGGGAAAATTATTATAATGAAATTATTGCGCCCGGTCACCTCCACTGTACTGTACTGTATCGGGATTAGTGAGCTTTTGTTTCCATTGTGTTAAAATATAACATTAGATGCGTTTCGTGTATTTTATTTTGTGTTTTAATGTAGAGTAAATAAACGTTTCAGTCACTACTAGTTTTTGTCCATTTAAAATTTTATGTATCGTTAGATAACAATGCAGGCTAACCGCAACTAATATAACTACGTTTAGTTTATTGGCATACCTAATTAATTTACATTGGTCGGATCATATTTACGACATCTAATAGGTGGGCGCTGTCACAGCGGAAAATAACTCTGTTTTGTATTTTTAAAATAATTATTTATATTAATGGCTCAGAGAAATTGTATCTATATATTGTATTTTTTTTTAATTAATTATCTATATATTAATTACATGAACATTGTGTGCATCTTTTTTACGAAAATTATGAGGATAGAAGAGTATGAATTTATAGCAGAGTTATAGTTTATACTTCTAGAAGGAGTGCAGAAAGCACTTTGTGAAAATAGGGCACAGAAAATTATAAATAAAAATATAACCCACACATCACCACCATGTTTCACGTTATAATACACTATTGTATAAAGTGACATACACGTTGCTATGACAACACGTATTGTACGTGTCAATTAGTTCTCTCGTACAAAGAAATAAAAAGTACACTTTGCAATACCGGCAGTGTAAAATAAATCTTTTTGAAATTTCTAGCTTTCGACTATGTAGTTGAATGGTTTTCCTATAAATATATTTAATTCACGTAACACTAGTTAAATTATATTTTTAATATCAACTTGATGAATAACACTGTCAATTGTTCTCTTCTATACCTGCTACCTAAATTTAATAACGTCCTTTAATTTTCCACAACGTTGCAGAATAGTAGCGCTTTGACAGTTGTGGACTTACCTTCAGTCTATTGTTGAATTGCGTGACAGTCGCCAAAGCTTCTCAATCCTATTATATATTTAAGTATAATATTTGCTTTCAGTCGTGAGACATGGGTCAGCGGCTGCTGTACCTTTATATAACGGTTAGCAGCGTCGACCGAGTGAAATATAAAACGAGCATAATGTTTTCAACTGTTTGACGATAAGTTTCGTGTCGTATTTAGATACGATGACCGTTCGTTTGAAATATTGAAAAAGATTTATTGCTCATAAAATTAGCCGTTATCGCGGGAAATTGCCTCGCAAAAGAATTAAAAGCGTTCAACTTTGTGCCGGGGCGTCCTTGTCGCCCTTTGTTTGGCAGCTTTTCACTTCTAAATTAGAACGAAGAGGCGAATATTTCAGAGTAATTTATAACGTGATTTTATGTAATTAGGGCGGATGTCGTGTAGCCAGGACGATAATATTTTATTTTATCGGCTTAAATTTACACCGCTGCGATGAGCGGCGGCAGCGGCGGGGGCGGCGAGTTTTGTCGACTTTGTGAATTTATAGCGAAACTTGTGGTGTTCCGTCTAATTAATGGAAGCTGTTTCCCCAAACACTACTAAGTTCGATAATTTTAAGAACTATTATCTCAAATTGAATGTTTTATATTAAATTGTGGATATAACTACTATTTTAAGTATATATTATATATACACCCGTTTGAAAGTTAACCGTGATATCATTTCAAAATCAAAGAACTTATTAAATACAATAATGACAATTTAATTAATGTCGTCTGAAGTAAATAATGAATTGCTTCGCTCACCGTAGTAGCCTCCATTGGATAGCAAATAAGCAGTGCCTTTGCCTCAGTTATTCTTTTCAGCTCGTCGTTAAAGTTCTACCCGGTCGGATAGGGCAGGGTTTTCATTAAAGCAAAGAGGCAACTCAGCCACGGCACGGTTCCGTGCCCACGTATAAATATTTCCCACAAATTCTGCCTTTTATTTATTCTCACGCTTTTGAGATAGAGACCGTAATCGCTCTTTGATGTGGCTCCGGCTTTAAACGCAACCATAACTTTGGCAGCTTTTGATTGATTTTCGTGAAAATTTCACTAGGAGATTGCGAAGTGATCAATTTTAGGAAAGTTTTAATTACTACAACTTATATTGTAAATAATGATTGTAATGGTAAAGATTAGTCATTTTGGTGATAAAGACACTGACAGTGACAATTATCATATTATGCTTACAGTAATACAGCCTACTATTCAAATACAGATTATATCAATGCATCTTAAAATTGCAATACCATCAGATTGAATAGAGAGCATTCGGCAAACATACTCCTCACCTCCTACATCTTCACTCAGATAACATACAAAGATATTATTCAGTTCCACTTGATTGTAAGTAAATAGTTTGTTCTAGATGATATTTGACAGAACCTTGGTTTACAGCTTAGTGTGGCGCGACCGGGTGCCGCGGCCGCTGTCGCAGTGTTCGTTGCTCGCGTCCCAGCAACAAATAGCGCGCGACCACCGCTCGGACGCGCGTTTGCGCATCGACGCCAAAGTGCTGGTGATAGCCGAGTCTCTTTACTCTCGTTTGGGACGCGACATCGCCGAGTTGCTCGTGGCCAACCGTATACGGTAAGATTATATACTTATGACTTTGAGTTACTGTATAAATTACACAGAACCACATACACAGATAATATTGTACATTTATACCAATTGCCTCTATGTTAACGTAACATACATATAATAGATGCATTAAATATTTAAACAGATACTATTATATATGTAATACTATTATAATTGAAATCAACGTTTTTTAAATATACTCAAGGTTTATTATTTACTACTACTTTAACAGAAATGTTTCTTACACAATTATATTTTTCTCGTATATATTCCATTATTATCCAAAAGCATATATTTTTTTATTCAGGTAATAAAGCGAATATATTACAAGTATCTATTAAATACATAGAGAATCCAGCAATAATAACGCTCGTATTATTCAAGTCTTAATGTTTAATCTATAATTTCCCTCAAGCTATGATTCTACATCGCAGTCGTTACCAATGTGCAATATCATGATTCACATAAAAGAGATTTATACTCTACTTACCTATTTCTATATTATCTTATCGTCCTCTTTATCTTACTATCTGAAATAGCAGTCTATTTAAATAATTTTCTCTTTTAATAACTCTTTTTTTTTCTATTGAACTAAAATTTGTTTTATAAATTTTACTTGAACTTTATATATAAATGTTAGCATTAAATAAACAATATACGTTTTGTTTTAAAACATAATTGTGTTTACTTACATTAATATATTCTGAATAAATTTTTCGACAAATGTATTAAATAAACGCTGTGCGAAAGTAAATGTTCGCTAGTAACCCATTAAGTAAATATTTATAAAAAACATAATGTATGACAAAGTAAGGTTTAAATCCATCAATATCAATACATTCAGTTATTCTAATTAACTTAAATTTCGAGATGTTGAGGTGCTGTTTTCATTCTTTAAATATATCTATATCTAAAGGCATGTAGCCTAGTGGGTACTGCACTCTCACGACATTTATATACAATCACTCCCGCAAAAGTAATTTAGTAAAGTGTCTTAAAACCTGTCGCAATATTTACTGAAGCTGCCTTGTTGATGACTAGCTATTAGTGTACGGTGTTTGTAGACTAGTTGAAGGAGTCGGCCCGAAAGGCGGGGCGTAAACCGATCTATCGTGCTTGTCCTCCGGCTGCCTCTTCCCTCCTGCCCCTGTCACTCGGTCTACTTGAAACTGACTTAACCGATGTCGGTGTTGTGCTCGCTTATGACGTGTCTAAGACTTTTGACCAGCTTTTCTTGTACTATTTTTTTTGTAACTTGACTTAAATATTGAATTCTTATTTTTTTAAGTGTAGTTACTAGTTTAGAATTTTTTTATTTTGACTTAAGTAACGACTGCGATGTAGACTTGCTTATTGCAAGCCACGAATTATTGTTTTTGAGGCTATAAACGTGTGACTGTAACCCAGAGAGAAATTAAAGTATTAAATATTTCATTTCGTGTTCTTCTTCACTCGAAAGCTCGCTACATCAAAACGCGGCGTTGAGTTCCGAAGAGTCTCAACTCTAGACTCCCTATGCCTTCCTTGCTACCTGCGAGATACAACGTGAAGCTGAAAATAGAAAAGAAATTATATTCTTGACGGTTTATACTTGTGAAATATTTTTAAAACACAAAATCATATCTGAAAAAGTCGCCGCACCGAGGAGGAGTTACTTTGTTCCCCGAAGATTGCCCGTAAATTGAAATAGTGCTATAGTAAATTGACAATTTCCAAGTCATATTTGCTTTTGGCCTCTAAAAGACTAATAAAACGGGAAGCAAACGGAAGCGAATACAGTTACTGGATGTAATTTTGCGAATTAACATGGAGGGTCAGACTGTCTCAATGCTAAATTGCGTTAATAATAAAATAAAATTGAATTCTTACGACTTTTAAATAAAAGATTTTTAAAATATATTATGTTGTAATTACTATAACGTTTCTGTCGTTTATTACCAGTAAGTAATAAACTGAGTACGGGATACAGTGCGAAGCTGATTTTTAACTATTATTATTGTTTGTTTCTAACTTTAACTAAAACTGCACTAATGAATGAAGCACGTACGTGTCATGTTAGTATTACGCAACAGGTGATTCAAAATTAATAATTATCATTTAATAATTAAGACATCTTATTCTGCTCACGTGATGCAAACTAATTAATAGCGCGCACTTGTACTCCCACCTCCCTACGAATAGGTGTTCAGTAACGTAAAGTTATGAGGCGGCAGGCAGCTCGTGGAGCTTGCCGCTTCGTCTAGCGGAAGTCGTTGCGGTCACAGTTAGTTCCAGTCGAAATGGTATCGCGCCTCGCGTTTCCTTTGCCTCTTTCCCCATTAAACCTCATTGCTGTCAAAATTACTTAATTAAGTAAGGGATAAGTTTACGCAATCCAAATACTTTCAAAACTTAAACCTATAAAAGATAAGGAGCAGTGATGCTTAATTTGTACAAGTGATCTGGAAATGGAAAATTTTATGGCTCACATTTACATAATAGCCGTTTACTGATTTTACGATCGCTTCAGGTTTGAGTGGGTACCTCCTGAGCGCACTTCAATTTAATCTTTTGTCGTTGTTTCAAATCCTTACTCATACAAATTACTAAATATATTTATATACATATTTATTATCTACAATAGATTAACGTTAAACACAATCAGTTTTGGTTATTATAGAATTTTTTTGGGTAGTTCGATCCAGGGTGAAACACTTGTCTCTTAAAGATTCTAGCCAAGCGCCTAATAACAAAGCCAGTAACTTGTGGGTCGGTCCTCAAGTTGTATAGAAGCAGGCAGTTGCGGCGGCCGTTAGTTTACTAACTCGTAGCACTTCGCTGCCGCCATTAGAGCCAGTCTCCACCGCGAGCGCCCCTTATCGTGACGTCTCATGCTCTCGCAACTTCTTGTTTATAACACTCCTTGCCCACTTGTTCACAATGAACAGTTTTATTTATTTCTTTCTACTTTTCCTTTGCGTCGTATTTAATTCCACATTTGCAATCAATTGTAGACATATACTGTTATAATGAAATTAGAAGAATGTATGAAAAATTATCTATAATTAAATTAAAAAGTCCTTAATTTCTGACTTCATCACATATATAGGTACACTTTGCATTTAAGATGAGTGCGACGCGACCCTTCACCGATTGCCTCTATTATCTCGGGGACCGTGCGCCTCTATCGTAATGCCCCTGTTATTCAACTCTCGTTCCCTTATCACGAATTAGGCCTCGTAGCTTTCGGTTCACGGTTAAATTGGGCCGTTTCGAGTGCTTTAATTTAAATTGAGCAATGTTTTCCCTAATAGGAGGACACACTAATTATACGTAATTAGATACAGACTATCGTTAACTAATTTATGTGTACAATCCTTATACCAAAGCTCAATACGGCTTTCGAGCTCACACAGTATCCCAATTCAATAGCAAATATCGATGATCTACTACTATACGTTGCCAATTCGCCAAGTTTGAACGAGTGCAGCATATATTATATACTTAGGTTAGAGTATATGAATTACAGATATTTCAGCGAGGTAGGTAAGTGCTATTTGAAACTTACCGTTTTACCTTGATAGGTATGTGCCGTATATGGGATGCCAAATTGAAACTCATTTTTAGTCGAGCAAATGAACGATTCGATATTTCTATTCGTTACGTTTACATATTTATCCTAAATTTTACCGACGAATACTAATGTTATACTTATACACTACAATTAATTTTGACGTTACGATTATTAATTTCGTTAGTGAACTAATAAAAATTATACTAAATGATTCAACGCTTCGGTTGTCATGGTGTCAAAAGAAAAAAAAATATTACGATGTATTATAAAACATCCTCATAGTAATTGCGAAACATTGCATCTATTCACATCGTATTTCTATGTTTTTGCAATTAAGTGACACGACAGCGACGCGACAAATGTGTAGATACGTAAAATATTTGTTATATCTATCTATACGTTTATATTAAAATTGATTAAAATTTCTTGTACAATTATACACACTAATATAAATTTATAAAACAGCAGAGGCATTCTTGTGTTAAGACACTCCGTTTCCCACTTTTCGCCGAATTTTTGATGCATTGCTTGTTGAGTGGCGGAACTCAGCATAGGTCTTTATACTATGAAAATGTATATATATATTAATTTTGTTGCATAAAATAAAATTGTCGACCTATAAGATATAATAAAATAATTAATGTGTTTTATAATGAACAGGTACAAAGTGGAAGTAGCGGGCAAAAGTCTACCAGTGTTAACCACTTTGGACAAGGGGCGATACGGCGTGATTGTGTTCGAGTCGCTGTCGAAGTATGCAAATATGGACAAATGGAATCGAGAACTTCTCGACAAATATTGTCGAGAATATTCAGTAGGGGTCGTTGGGTTCGCCACACCAGGGGAGGAGAGCCTCGTTGGCGCTCAGCTGAAAGGATTTCCACTCTTCATGCATACCAATTTAAGGCTTAAGGTGAATTGATTTATTACATACTATATTGTCACCTACGCGGTTACTCTTCATCTAAAAGAAATTACCTTCGTCATGACGGTTTTTGTATTTTTAAATTTGATATTCGTCATGACGCATTCAGAGCAAATTTTTCATCTATTTTTTAATAAAATAATTTTTATAGATAAGTTCTTTGATTTTCAAATAGTTTTATTTAAAATTTGTATAAAATAATAACATCATTTTTAGCTTATCAACAATTACTCTGTATGTGTACATATACGTACCCTATATATTTAACCATCTCATGAAATGTTACGTCGTCGTTTACTTTGCATATTTTATTCAGGACGCCGCTCTGAACCCGGCGTCGCCGGTGTTGAGATTAGCTCGTGCGGGTGAGACCGCTTGGGGATCGTTGCCGGGCGATCATTGGACTGTTTTCCGTGCGAATTCCTCCACTTATGAACCTGTGGCTTGGGCATTGAGACAAAATGGTTATGGATCGAACGGTATGTATGCATAACATAATATATTTACCACATTATATAGTGCATGTTAAATTAATTGTGTGTGCCAATATTTCCGCAGCGATAAAAGAAACTATAAACTATATGTCATTTTTTTCATTTCCTCGCTGATAATGGGGTCAAACACGTACCTTTTGCCTACCCCGTGTACAAGACACAGCGTGAAGCTAAAAAAATATCGGCAACGAATATAAAGACAATATTTATTAAAGTCATAAATTACATTGTTACTTCGTCCTGCGCGTGTCATCAACGAAAAATTGTAAATATTGTAATATCCAAATGTATATATCGGAACATTCCCAACGATAAAAAGGTGAATTCTCTCTTTCCTACGGCGAACACGCGTGAAATACGTTATAGTACATACACCCAGAAAATAAATATGTGTCGCACGGAAGGGGTTACGTGTGACAGAATAGTATTCATAAAATATCGAATTAGATGACGTCACTGGAATTCCGGCACGCCATGCCTCGCGCCATGAATACAAATACTTGGCGCCGCTCGGACACGCTCTCCGCTAATCACCCATGAAACCTATAGGGACGTTGGCTGTCTTTAATATCAATATGTATTGGACAAAAACATTATAGGATCTTTATATTATTGATTTCTTATGTGGTTGTTTTTTTAATTCGACTGTCGTTTTTTGATGAATCCATTTGTTCTCTTTTAAGTGAAAAAGAAACAGTTATATGCTGTAGGTGCCATTGAAGGCAAAGTTCCTACAAGTTTGCTATTTATAGCGCGTCTACATAAAATCGTCTTATATTAAACTATAAAATAATTTTATTAAAATGTTTTATGTTAATTTACTTTGCAGCGAATAAATATATCGACAATAAATAACACATTTGAATGCGGCTCTCAGACACAACTGCTTGCTATATAATGTGGTTTTTTTTTAATATATTCAACCAAAGTATAAAATAATAAATCTTGTTAAATTTATTGCATAGTTAACACACATACTGAGTGAAGCCATTCAACTTACTCATTAACAGGGATCGCCCGTTCGCGCGGGCCGGACTCGCGCCTGAACTGTGTCTAGGTCAATTGTTTAACGTTAGATTACGTGATATATAGCGCATTTTGTATACTTACTTATCTACTTACTGTAAATAAATTTTTGAATTGGGGTCATCGTGGCGCATAAATACGAGTTTGTGACTGTAAACGCGACGGTCGTGGGAACGATTCTCGATTTTTGATGCTAGTTTTATAAATTTTTGAAATGCATTTTTTTTTCGAATACTAGTTATTTTATCCTGTGGATAGTTTGCCACAGTTATAATTGGTTAAAAGGCAGTGAAAAAACCTATTACTTACAATAATATATTAATATATTGAAAAATTAAATAGTGAAAGCACAATTTAAAAATTTCCTTTTCCTAACTTAGTCTACTTCTAATATTATATAGGCTTCAAAACTTTTGTTAAGGGATCAAATGAATTTGTTACGCCACGCCCCACTGTTAATTGAATAAAGGCCAAGTGACCGCTTATATTCATTACGTTTGTGATGATGTCATTCAAAATTATACCTAATATCTAAACGCATACATTTCTAGAGACTTTACAAGGTAAACGAAATACTAGATTATAACTAACCCCTGGTATTATTCATATAAAATAATATGGCTAGTTTATGACCACCGTACTTGACGATTAAGACAATTACAGTTTATTGAGAGTAAAATATCCTCGGCGAGGCCTTTGCCCCGGTGTGGGAAAGTCAATTACTTATTTAAATTTATAGCCGGACCAATAAAAACAATTCTTATCTGGAGGGGAACTCGGGGCCTAGTCTATAAAAATGCGCAAATTGACAGGTTCCCATTTCTCTCTCGGTATATTTACTCGTTTTCACGCGTGTTTCTTTTATTTGTATATATATTATGTTGATGCTAGTTAGAAATGTACACATATTTTATTGCGTATATATTGCAATTTATATTTCTACTTCTATTCAATTTATATTCCTTCGCTATGGATTCGAGGCAAAGTGCGGCGTTGAGTTCCGCGACTCAACACGTAATTCTACAACGGTCTCCGGCATACAAATAAATTCTGTCAAAAACCCAAAATTTAAATATAAACAACTACGTCATTATAATAACATTATCCAACGAATCGTCTGATAGATAATTTTAATTATAATAATAATGAAACTAGCGTCCGTGTGCTCCTATTCCACTTTAAGCCTATTAGCAAGAACTCGGCTATTATTCCAGACCTCAACGGTTTCTTGGTATTAGCGTTGTTTCGTGACGTGGATGTGTATTTTGGGTCAGTTCCGTGAACCGCAAACAAGCTTCGCCAACAGAAACGTTTTAAAGCGACTCCCTGTTTTTTTAGAGCTTCGAAAGAACAATTTTGCGGCTTTTGTAGGAAATATTTTCTACAAATATTATATTGAAATATCGTTTTCCGTCCTATAGCCTCCGGGCGAGTTGTTTGTTCCCCCCCTTTTTAATAACACGAGAAGTTTCGCTAAAATTGTCTCATATTGTTTTCCAAATACGTTGAAATTCTATAAGCTCAATAACGTTGTCATATTTCTATTTCTGTATAGAGGACCGAATGCCATTAGCGACTGTTGTACAAGACCACGGGCGCTTGGACGGCGTCCAAAGAGTTCTGTTCGGTTCCGGACTCCAGTTTTGGTTGCATCGAATACTGTTCCTCGACGCCCTGAGTTATCTCAGCCACGGCCAGCTCAGCTTGAGCCTCGACAGATGGATACTTGTGGATATTGATGACATCTTCGTTGGTGAAAGGGGTAAGTGAATTGTTATGAAAAATTTTATATTATTTATCAAACGCACTTACACACTGAAATGTTTTATAATATTGACGAAATTATTAATGCATCATGTCAAGCTCTTTTCATAATCACATTATTTATAGAAAATTCTTAATAGGATTTTAAATGAAAATGAATTTTTGCAAACCCAACGTTTCGAGGACTTTGCAGTAGTCCTTGGTCACGGGTAGAGTCTACCCGTCAGTCAGCCAGTCTACCCGTGACTGCGTAATGAAATATCAATAATAAATCAAAGAACTTATTTATATGGATGATTATTTATTTATAATTAAAACAGATATTCACAGTGGTCGAACAACAAATTTTGAGAGCCGCAATTGTCGACATGTGGCCACAAAATTTGCTGCATCCCCATACATTGGGAGCATGGAAATATTAATAAAAACCGCAAATATTGGCTATATTTTCGGATACCACTTCAATGAATCGCAAATTTCAATGGTTTGACTCATGAATACGTACTGGTAGATAATTTCTGCGAGGCTTACTTGTTTCAGATTTGATGAACTGATAGAGATTTGTAGGTATATATACTAATGTAAAACTATTTTTATCACTCTCATATATATATATATATATATATATATATATAACGGGTATATAGTAAGTTTTCTTTAGATTAATGTTGCCCAAGTTAATCAAACAACTTCCGTGAGGTATATGGTATTGGAATATCAACCCGTCTCTTGTCTTGTGTACTGCAGAGATACTGCGAATAGAGAACGATTACATCGTGTGATCAATGTAACTTTTCCAAGTGCGGCGACGCCATCAATTTATAAAAGTAGTCTTATATAAATTATAATTTTAATTGCACATCATCTGTACATATATTAGTCACGAAGTTCTTATGATAATATCAGTGAAATTATGTATAATTACTAACGTATTACATTGTTCTAATAATGTTTATATTTATAAAATTATATATATATATATATTTCACTTTCTAGCATTTATTCTGTTAAGACATTTGAGTCATTTATTGTTACAATCGGCGGTCGTTACGTCGCGTGGCTTACCGAATTTATATCACTGTTATGTAGGTTATCTAGAGCGTTAGAACCATTGAAAAGGCGGCCGATAATATTGTTAGGTTATCTTGAAATAATTTCTAATACAAAGACGTCAACCGTTAACCGCAGACAGATATTGTTGTAATTAAATTATATATTTACTATTTCAACCCCCTAGATATTCAAACCAACTATGTATATATTTTGTGCTATTCAAGAATGTCCTTAATATCCTTGAATAGTAGACTGACACCTCAATGAATTCTCAACAAAGGCTAAAAGATTTATCTAGTTAAGTATATAATATATGTTTTTAAGTCACTTCATCCCTTATAAATGTGTTTAGATTACTAAAGTGCTGATTAATCGTCGGTTGGCCGGTGAAGCCGACAATTTTGCTGCCTTTCTAATCGGCTATTACTTTACAGGTGAACGCGGGTAAGGCTGTTAATGCGGCTTTAACTTTTTTCTATAGCCGTGCCATAAATTACATTGTGTATTTATTATAAACACAATGGAGCAGCGACACAGCGTCTGACTGTAAGAAGCGACGGTTGTGGGTTCTAATTAATTCTAATTCTAATTATTAAAAATTTATTTATTACTGCTCGTAATAAGCAAATATTTTTCTTAAGGAAAACCATCGGGATAACTATCTATCTACTTGCGAATTAAGATTGCGATTTACTTCTTGACTTATTTAACATTATTTTATCGTATGAATCTAGAAAAAGCTTCATAAAAGCTTTGATAGTGTAAAGTCGGAAAATATATATATTTAATAAAAATATACCTGAAACGATAGATAGCGCAGTGATTTTGCCACTACCTTTCGGTAAATGAATTGCTCCAAGGTATAGGCGTTTTACGCTTTTATTTTCAATAATACTGTAGAGCGTGTGAAATGGTATTTGTTCAGGATCGACCTCGTCCCTTCGGAAACGTGACTGGCTCAGTTTTATCCCATATTATCAGGTATATCTAATTCTTTTTGTGCTCTCTCTCGGTGTTAATGGTTTTCCGGATAGCATTTTGCTTTAACTATGTTTCAATTTAACATTTAAAATGGAAAGTTGAGTCTTATGCAGCCTTTATATTTATTAAAACTTTCTAAATTATTTATGATATATCATCATGTAATAACATCTCTTAGAATTTTATTCAAAAAACCATATTTACGTCTTCGTGGATAAATAAATTTGTTAACAGATGATTTATTACGTAATTTTTTAAGCTTCACGCTTTATTCTGCAGGACGAGTAAACGTGGTGTAAAGACACTCCGTATCCCAGTTTTCGCCGATTTTTGAGGGTCAGGAATGTCACTCAATTTCGCTCAACACCGAGCTGACACCTTTAATTAATAATAATCTACGATTATTTATATAGTCATCTTTTAGATTAGACTATAGCATAATGCTTTGATTGTTTAATACATTTCAATTGGATTAATCTGTTATAATGCAATAAAACGGTCACGCACAAGGACGTGCTCGACTCAAACCATCGATATTATGCCGTTTACTTTCGTTATTAATTAACTGTTTAATATGGCGTGTCGGAATCCTTTGCGAAGATAATTAATAAATTACCATTATCGTTATTATGTTCACTCTCAAACGCAGTTGATATAATCACTCGTTAGTGGAAGAATGAAAATAATTTTACAATTGGTTTAATGTTTACCTATATATAATATTTACAGTATACGTGACGTCCGTCAGTTGAATGCGAACAACCTTGACGTATTGAAATAAAAATGTATTTATCACTAATATTGTGACTTAAATGTCAAAGATTATATCTATATTATTCTTCTACTTGGATTGTCAGCCAACAAAAAACATTGTGTAGGTACGAACCATTAGTTTACATTTAGGCAACTAGCGGAAATTGAGCTATAAAAACTGAGCCGTAATGCGTTTAATATCAACGTCCTGAAAGGGGGCGGACTCATATCCATTTATATAATATTGGCTTTTTGTAAATGGTTTTGTGCTTTCTGTTAGGTATATAAAGCTATGTAATCAAATAATACATTCACTGTGCCCCGTGTTCAACTGCTCTCAAGTCAGAGACGACTGAGCTTTCAGGCTTGATGAGTTATTTATAAATACGGGTCTATGAATTTATATCATGGAAATGGTTAAACATCATCTGAACAGTTATCTAAAACTTGTATATTAAATAAAATCAAGTTTATAAGCAGATATTCAAGTACGGATTAATTTAGTATAAATTGCTTATTGAGAAACGTAACCGACATTTATTGACATGACTAATACGTCTATAATTAATATAACTTTATACGTAAATAATGTGAATTGTTTTTTTAACGTGATTGTTTTTTATCTATGCGTTACTGAATACTTTTTGTGACATGACTACCATAAAAAAATGGTCATATAAAACGTATTATCAGTATGTAACGATGATATTGAGATGATATTGTTTGACCTTTAAACAGATCGTCGGATGTCATAAAAAGTCGAGCTCGAGTATCTCGTGGCCTATAAAAGACCGTCTATAGATATAACTACTAAATATATATATTTTTCCAAATATAATTTTCTATCTTTTATATCATTTTTATTTATATATATATATATATTTGTATAACAGTGTTTTTACATCGTGGTGGTTGATTAAGATAGAAGATAAGTCCACAGCCCGCAAATGTACTTTGTAAGTCTCCGTAGAATTACAATGTACATTTTCCGTGTTCCGTTCTGGAGTTTCTTGCCACGTCGGAACTAAGTCTGGCAGTGTTTCGATTCGAGGTTTAAGATAGTGTAAAGTGAATAACGTAGCGTCTTAACATTAGGTTCGCACTAACTACGATTCTAATATGCATCAAACGTTGAAATATTATATATATATATACATATATATATATATATTTAATTTATTGAAAATAATAATAGAGTGATAATTTTACAAGTTTTATCCTCAACACAGGTACACGTCTACACGAGGAGGATGTTTCAGCGCTTTTAGCATCACAAACAGCTTTGCAGAGGCTCGTCCCGGGGTTTCGGTTCAATCTTGGATTTAGTGCCAAATATTACCACCATGGCACCAATTTAGAGAACATAGGAGATGATGCATTATTGAAGAATAGGGACCATTTCAATTGGTAAGCTTTTTATTACGTTCGTTGTATGTGCACCTATTACTTTTATTTTATGAAAATACTAAAATCGTAGTAAAATAACAACATAAAGTATGATAATTTCTTGTAGGTATTATATATAGACTTTCGATTTGTTCTATTCGATTGTTACCGTTAAATTGATGTTTTTACTAACTAAACCGCAATACAGATTGTATATTCATATTAAAATGTAACTATTTTAATACAAATTTGGTCTGTAAAGGTTTTGTCACATGTGGAACCACCAGCAACCTCATCTATATAACAACGTTTCGCAACTCGAAGCTGAAATGATGCTCAACAAGCAGTTCGCCATCGAGCACGGTATTCCAACCAATTCGTGCTATTCCGTGTCGCCGCATCACTCCGGCGTGTATCCCGTCCATGAGCCTTTGTACGAAGCTTGGAGGAAAGTATGGGATGTGAAGGTGACGAGCACAGAAGAATATCCTCATCTAAGACCTGCCAGGTTAGTGTTTTTAAAGATAATTTTATTTATATTTGGCTAACTATTATGTTAACTATTATGGAAATGTAATCAAATTGGATATAGTTCAAAGATATTAATATTAAAGAGAACTTATTGTAATTTCTTGCTTCTATTAGTAACAGTACAATGTACGACTTCTATTGAAATTTGCTTCTTAGACGACTTTGTTCTACAAAGTGGACTTCATAAATATGTATAACAATTCCTTTAGACTGATTGCTAAGTTGGTCTGATCGTATCCATTGAGTCAATATTAAATTCAATTTGTGGACTATACGAACATACAGAACTTGTTTACGACTTCCTATATCGAGTTGGTCGGGTATATTCAGAGTTAACAGACTTCAGCTGTTACGTATTTGGTAACTTCACCGAATTTACTATCGACTTGCAAATTGATAATTAAATAAAAAAAGTTTGTAGTTTCCCATAGTTTGAACATCGTTTGTGCTATTTTAGAGATTATAGTGATGTTTATAATGGTAAATGAATCATAATGGTGATTTTATTTATAAAATTTTAAACGGGTGCTTCATTAGCTTTTGGAGATTGAGCTTTTGTTAAAAATAGGAGCACTGTCGATCGAATTAATAATTCAAACACACATTTTTGAATTATATTTATTTAAAATATCACATTAATTAATAACCGCTAAATTTTGATAGTTTATTGTTATATTCAGTTCCAGACAAAACTATGAGAGCAGACATCTAAAATACGCTCGACTAGTTTACCTATACAGTACACGTTTTACCTGAAAACCTTAGCAGTAAATCTAATATGTTGTCTTGGGAAATCTAGCCTAAAACATCGGTTTGAAAGAACATCTGTTTTTCTTTAAGAAATTCATTTTTCTAAGGAAACCATCATTGAAAGTTTTCGCCTGAGCCTTTTTTATTTAATATTTATATGGATGTTATCAGTATTGTCGACCAAATACGAATAAATATTTACAAATTTTCTTTTCTATAAAAAATAAATAGTGTAATATATCATAATCATAATTTATAATTATAAAAATTGACCCAGAATTAGAACATTATTTGAACGCCGCATTCAAACGGCGTGTATTATGGAGAATTAGCTAATTTATTGATATCTAAATGTCATAGTTATTCTTGATTAAATATGTTTGATTCGATCGAGATAATATGTTAGACCAGTGAAAGCGTAAATTCCACGCTGTATTTATCCGAGCGCCAATAAATTAAATTGTGTAAATGTCACTTATAAATTAAAACGTTTCAAACTGTCTCATTTACTTATTGACGCGTGAATTTAAAATGTCAGCGGTAAATTGAAAATCTATTTTATTTATTTTAATGAACGGTAAATGTTAATTATTATATTTTAAATTACATTAAATAGTTTTAAAGTTATTAATTATTCTTTTTGATTTACTGTCAGAGTTATAATTTCAAACAAGTGTTGGTTTGAGAGATTTTGTTTTAGTTTAGTTTACAGCTTTTAAATTCAAAAATACTTTATGTCATAGTTAATAATAACTGGTAATCTGGTGTCCAGGCAAAGCGCGGCGTTGAGTTCTGCCACTCATCACGCAATGCCTCCAGAATTTGGCAGAAAGTGGGGAACAGCGTGTCTTAACAATAGGTTCCTTCTGCCTATGAATTGGTTTGTGTGTATCGTAGCGTCCAATACCAGTAACTATTGAAACTACTGTACGACTCAGTTTATCATACAGCTACGTAGGTATTTGAAAATTATGAACAAAATTTTACGAGTGTCGTATTTTTATGATGACTAGACGTTCAAAAGAGAAAAAGAAACATAATTTTTTTTTAGTCTCAATTCGACAGTTGTGATTTCGATTCTTAGAAAAGCGTGCTGGAGATAGTAATAAGCTAATTTTTATTAACTACTACAACTTCTAAAATGGATTGTGTACTTGTTTAATACGAATGTGAAATTTGATTTATCTCTCTTGGTATGTAAAGATATCATTTTCATATTATAATTGTGGTAAAATGTAATTCACAAATGAATAGTCACATACAATATATCGATTATTATGATAGTCGGGTGAATTGTTAGTGGGCCGGCGTTGCGGTTACCAAACTCCTATAAACCGCAAGCGACCGTATGCGTGTTGCGTTGCGGCGGAGCTCCACTACACCGTACGCGCATTTCTGTAGATACTCGACTGTGCTATAGACGCATCAGATTGATGCATTGAATACCCGATACTAAATAGGATGCAACAGCCGACTAGAGTTTTCGAACAAATTGGATTCGCTATCGAGTCTCAGTTCTTGTTTAGGTGCAATAAATAATATTTGAACTAAATTGTATAAAATTCAATCTGAAAGTAAATTATATTTTATTTTAAATAACTTAAAAACAAAAACCATATAAAAATGCAACACTGCTAAAGGAAATGTTAATTCCTTCCAAATATTGCAATTCGTCTGTCTGTTGCAATTAACACTTCTAACTTTTGAGTGCGAAAAGTCCACGCGACGCTGACTCGTTTAATATGCAATCTAAACATGTTTCGTAGTACGTTTTATAAGTAATTTTATATCACGCCAGCTCTAAAGAGAATTCCGTCATTGGCGCCGAGTGTGATATTTACTTTGCTGTTTAAATAAGACCATGGAAATGGTGAATAATTCTGCTTTTAAATTACATACAAGTTTTTATATGTCGGTACAATCTCTTGTTTAATTTTTTATCGTACTTGAAACAACGACGAAGTTTTAATTTTCTTTTCTGTGGAAATGAAATGTGTTTTGGATAATAATTTAAAATTTTTAAAATTTACCCTTTATTAAAAACGGCGTAGCAAAATTTATTTTCGTATGATTCAATGTAGGTAGTTCGTTATAGTATTAAATGTATGTAAAACAATTATATTATTTATTATATAAAATATATTATAGAAACTTCGTATTAACAATTTTGAATTATGTATCGGTGGCGATATTAATTTAAGCTACTTACATCCCGAGAGAATAATTTGCTTAAATTTAATAACAAACACTATTTATATTGTATAACGTACCACTACAACGAAATTACATATGTATAATTTGAAAACTTGCACCAATTTTAACAGATCTAAATTTTTATAATAATTATTGGACTTCACAATTGCTCAATGATTCCATATGACTAATTTTAGCATATTTTCAGACTACGACGAGGTTTCCGCCATAGGGGTGTAATGGTATTACCACGTCAGACCTGCGGCCTGTTCACGCACACGCTTCTCCTAGAACGCTATCCTGGGGGCAGGCAGCGTCTCGACCGCTCCATACAAGGCGGGGAACTGTTCCAGACCGTCATTAATAACCCGGTAAGTGGGATTTACTATTGACCATTTGCATTCGTAATTGTTGTTACCAAGTTTGCAGCATGCGGGCGGACGCTCGTGTGGAACTTGCTCCAAGTGGTTTTGTGTTAACTCATATATAGTTAGTTGATATATTTGCTTCTCGTATGAGGACGGTTGATGTTATTTTATAGTGGAAAACTGTTTAGTTTATATTATCTAACTATGGCTGATATTGTACTTATTATTCTTATAATATAAAATTAGAAAGTACATAAATAGGGAAAATATATAATATTTTAACGTTTCTCAGTAAGTATATAAATCACTCTAGAATTTGGCTAGAATTTATCTCGACAATCATGTGGGCTGTCGATGGTCTCGTTACTGGTGGAAACGAGCGGACCGCACGTGAAGTGTTCTAAGCGGTCGTCAATAACCGTGCCAGTTCAATTTACCACCACTAGCCTTTGACTTTTCATGTATCACTGGATTTGAGCTCCTCGAATAACTTGTCAGGCGTGCTTTTGACAGTTGCTGTTTTCTTTAATAGACTGGCCTTAATTATCTACGAAGACTTCCGGGCTTCTATCGTTTGTTACTTAAAATGTCAAAGTGGAAACAAAATGCAAATTGAAACATAATACGGTCAGCCGGTTACGAATATAATTCGTTGTATGTATAAATATGCAAATGGCGGTTAAAATAATTTTAATTTAAAAAAATCTCGTACCTACAAAGGTTTCATAATAATTTGAATATATTTAAAAATACAGCTCTAAACTTGAGAGCATATAGTTTTTTTTTTTTACAAAACAATTTTATGTCATTCGCGGTACATTCATCTGAATATTATGTAACGACTGTCACAAAGTAAATCATAAATATAGCGATTCGCAGTAAAGCTATGAATAGTCGGCGGCGCTTCGAAATAAAACAACGAAAGCAAATACAGTACAGTGGTGTGTCGTCGTGTACGTTTTTTTTTGGTTTTTAAAAAATCAAAACATCGTTATCGATAAATTGATTGGATGCTTCCATTCAGGCCGAGAACATAACCGACATGAACTATACTTAGTGAACTATATACAGGCCTTGTATCGTCATTCGACAGTCAGTCCGTAGTGATGGAAGTGCTTTATTTAATTATAATTCTTCTTTTTCCTTGATAATGGATTTCGTAGTTTTATGGAGGGGTGTTTGTCATTAGATTCTCTTCGAGTACATGGCCCATATGCCAGACACTGCGCTGAAGCTAAGAAAAAAAAATCTAATAATTTTCCTCCTTTTTGTGATCAGATCAACGTGTTTATGACGCACATGTCCAACTACGGCAACGATCGTCTCGCGCTATACACGTTCGAGTCCGTAGTGAAGTTCCTTCGGTGCTGGACCAACGTGCGTCTCGCGTCGGCGCCGCCTCTCGCGCTCGCCGAGAAGTACTTTCAACTACGACCGGACGAATTGAATCCATTATGGGGGGTGAGTAGCTTTGGTTTTGGTGTTGATAAACTGATAACTGATAAACTGTTGTGGTGTAGATGGGACCAGGTTTTACCAGGTTTAAATCAAAATTTAAACGGTATTGCTTTCTGTTGCTCAACATATCACATTTTTGTGAATGAAATGTCAGAAAGAGAGTAATATCGTCGTCTCGGCTTAGAGTGTAGTTATACCTGTTAAATCCATTTTTTATTTTTGCGTTATATACATTTTTTTACCAATTGGTAGTGTAAAAAAAACAATATAGATTTTTATTTTATTTCATATAGTAGAAACAAATCAATTTTCGAAATTTAAAAAAATCTGATAAATAAAATGTATTTAGTTAGCAAAGAATATAAACTCTCTATTATAAAATTATACTCATAGATTATTAAGGACGTTTTTGTTTTTACTATGTTACTAGTCCATCTGCAAACTACGCTTATAATGTGTTAAATAAAGTAAAATATATAGTTATACGAGTTTAAATTTAACCGGTAGGTGAGAAATATAAATTTATATAGTAAAATATTAATTTAGCTATATTTGAATACGCAATTGAATAGCACCGCCACCACGGTATAATGCGTACTTGTACAGTGGGAGACATAAAGGATGCCCACGCCAGGTGCGAACAACAATGCAAAATACTCGATCATTGTTAGGCCACGAGCCACTCGTGAATATTCAAGCGTTTTAGGCATAATATTGTATTTACCGTTTAACTTCAACTTATTTTACTTACGAATATATACCGTCTGTCTTTTGTATTATATTAATTTAATGTCGTGTCGAGTTTCTTTGATCTCAATAACGTCGTGTATAATGTAGTTTTTTTTTCTTCAATTTTTCATTTCTTTTTGATGTTTTTTTTTGTATATTTATTACAAAAGAATATTCATGTAACTAACTATAAAGGAAATAAATTGAATGAATATAATTTATTAATATTTTCATTCGAGAATAGCGTTGAGTTTCGCCACTCAACACGCAATGCCTAGAAAATTCGGCGGAAAGTGGCGAACGGAGTGTCTTAACACTAGGCTGCCTAAAATGCTATATGCGGCGTACAGCGTGAACCTGAAAAAAGAAGTAAATAAATAAATCTATCCAATATTTATATAAATACTTACTTTCGGTAATATAATTTTATTTTTCTATCGAGTCTTCAATAGTGGATAATATTACCAATTTAGTTCGTTACTAATAAAGACCGCGATTAAAATTGTTCAAGGAAATTTAATTAATGCCTCTATAATGAATTCTTAGCAACTTCTCAAATGAATAGAAAGATTTCCAATGTGATAATTAATTTTTATTATTGTTCTTGTCCCTTTTATGTTGTCAGTTGTACCGTTATGTATTTAAATTCTATAACGTCGCCTTTTTATATTCAAAAAGAATAATTATATATAAATACTATACTTATTAATTCATATTATATGTCGAGCAAGCTAATATTTTTACAAAATTAAATATATATATATATGTAAGCGAACGGGGCGTAACTTTTATGTGGCGAGGCATTTTTTATGCTTAGAGAACGAAATCGCTACATTAAGATAAAGAAATTGAGCAAAAATTAATTATTTTAATTATGATCTTCACTTAAAAGAAAATTGACTTGCCGTTTTAATAGAATTAGTTTTTATCGAAGTTTCACGCTGTATCCCACACAGAGCAAGGTAGGTAGAGGGAACCTCATGTTAACCCACTTTCCGCCGATTTCTGGAGACATTGCGTGTTGATTGCGGAACTCAACGCCGTGCTTTGCCTCGAGAAACTTACCACTGGTGTCGACTTACCACAGAGCGAAGAAATGCAAATATATATTTCAATTTAAATAAATATTTCATTTCCTAGAGTGGGGACCGAACCCACAACCAGTCGATTTTGTACCACAGTTTGTGCCCCTGCGGCGACTGGCCTATTCGAATGGAAGTAACGTAATCGTTAAATTTTAACAGAATAAATTAGTTGATCATTCTTGGAATAATTTTCAAAGCGGGAATTTAGTTGTCGCTCATAATGTATAATTGCCAATAAAACTAAACCGACTAGACGAGCTAAGAATATTTCTTAGTTAAAATCATTTCTATTGTCTAGAAATGTGGTACCAAGTTTTATTAAATGATACAAAAGTCGTCGTATATAACGTACCTACGTTATATACGTTGTTTGTGTACTACAACAACGAAACAATTTTAATTTCTTTTCGCCTTATGATATTAACAAACGAGTTAGTGCTGACTACGAGCATTGTCGATGATTCTGAAATTTAAATACAAACCATGCACTTTATTCTTTGCAAACGAATGAGAATGTGAATAGTTAAAATGTAAATAAAATTAATATAAATATAGTATCTGACCTGTAGTTTCAGAAAAGCGGACAAGAATATGTAAAATAAAAACATATCTATTTATACAGAGGTACAATAGTATTATACAATTTCTGATTTCTTTTTCATTTAATAACATAACGTTATTGTTAGAATTGAGATACGGTAATTATATATAATAAAATACAACGTGGAATGGTCGTACTGTACGCGACCGAACACATGTTGTTTTAAGATTGGGAATGATGATGGTGGGTATCGATACCGCTTCAATACATTTTCAACATTTTCAATAAATCAAAAAGTTGAAATGTAAAGTCGAAAATCATTTTCAGGTGACGTAAAATGTTATGTAACATCATATTCACCGGAGCAATTTTTAAACCAGCCGCCGATTCAATTTGCAGAATTGATTCCCTCGGTGGTCCCTCTATCGCTCTCATTCCATACCCAACACATGGCCGTAACTTACAAAATATTATAAAGCTCTTCACTTTGGTAAATATGGAAACAGTAATCCGCCGGTATGGATTTAATATTTTTAAAAGATTTCCCATTTTTAATACAAAATGTAAGGTGGATCAATTGTTGTATTTTATAACGTGTTTTGCGTCGCGTTGCGTCCTATTTCATTTTAGTCCGTGAAAATATAGGCGGAATTAATTAATTCCCTTTACGGGAAATATTTTCACGGCTCAATTTTCATGATTGAAATGATCAAATTATTAATTTATTAACATTTCCTGAATATAATTTGTTACAGTGAAGAGGTAATATGAAATTAAAATTGATGAAAGACGGTGATTATAAATGTATATAAATATAAAGTTAACATTGTACGCAAATTTTGTTTATTTTAGATTATATTGTATTGTATGTAAATAAATTGTTTCTAAAGTTATATTACAATTTGTGATTATATTTGCCTTTTATAATATTCGTATAGATATATAAGTTAATAATTATTCTGATATTTGGATAAGCGCTACTCGCGTACACCATACATATGTGAGATATTATTTCTTACATATTAATGTAATTACTTAGGATTCATAATAAACATATCGCGCATAAGAGATCCATGGAAACATTTAACCTGGATATGAGATCACAAATATATCAGTACTAGTGCAGAGCTAAGATATATTTTATGTCTAAACAGAACCCGTGCGACGATATCCGGCATCGTAGAATTTGGTCGAAGAGTAAATGGTGCGATACATTACCTAAGATCCTGGTAATAGGGCCGCAGAAAACGGGCAGCACAGCGTTGTACACGTTCCTGGCCATGCATCCAACTTTAGTGGCCAATTTGCCGAGTCCCACTACGTATGAAGAATTGCAGTTCTTCAACAACAACAACTATTTGAAAGGATTAGATTGGTGAGTTTGTTATTTAATACTATATAACGTTTCAGTTTTGTGGATCGTTCCATATAAATAAATTGCTTTGATGTTTCAAAGATAAATTGTATTTAGGGTTGTTTCGAATCGACATTAAGATAAATTGGTTTAGTTAAAATACTGCTGTTTAAATTTGTATACATTTTGTATTGTGATCTTACTCTTTTACAAGGGTTTTAGAATCTGCTGTGTTGCTTCTGAGGATATTGGAATCATCAAAATATTTTTTCAAGTCTTTTTTTCATCCACATTGTGTACAATACACCCAGTGTAGATACCAAATAAAAAATAAAATATAATTTAAACCATTACCAACCAAACTATAAAATATAAAATTTTATTTTTTTGGATTAATTTATTTCAACTGTAGACGTACCTATACCGTGATATTGGAAAGTATTTCAATATAAACTTAACAATAAAGAAGAGTGAATAAAAAATAAATTATAAATATTTAACTGATGTTTTTATTTATTTATTCTATGGCTTCTGACCTTATCTGCTCGCTCTTCAGCTTGGTATAAAAATAAAATGGAGAAATGGAAAATGAAATGGAAACTTTTAACTATAACTACCATGCTATTTATCGAAATGAAAAAGCTCTCACTGACAATCCATGTTATAAACTTTACAATTGCATCCGTCCACACCGTCTTAACACCGAGGTTCCCTCTGCCTACCTTGCTGTGTGCGGGATACAGCGTGACATTTATAATAATATATATTATTAGAAATCGGAAGCGGTTAAAGTTTTTATAAAAAAGCACATATCGTCTATATGTTTTTAACGTATTTGGAAAGATATTCTATGTAATTGCATTAAGTGATATGTATCATTCAGACTAGTTTCCTTCCTATCGCGGCCGTTGCCTACAAGCAACTGATTCCGATTGACACAATTCCACTGCTTTTATAGTTATGTTCACCTACATCTTTCCTCTTTTAAACGAGTACGCTAGCAATATATATAATTTATATGGTTTATAATAAACGTATGTTTAGTTTAGTTTGAAAATAAAGTAACTTTTACTTTTACGATTATTTTTATTACACACATTCCGCTCCGAGTTATACATATTCTGTATGTAATAAAGATAAATTGTCTGATTTCACGCACACTCCCTATGAATATTTGTTGTATGACACGGAACACCGTATTCTTATGAAGACGTTTCATTTTTGGACAGCTATTGGGCTTTATTATATTTGAATGTTTAAGTTAAGTTGCGAGACTGAAAATAATAAAATTATTTATTTTTTCATAAAATGTAAATAATTATATAGTATGTTACACATGATACAATACTTAGAAAACATTCTAAATGTATGTCTTCTAAAATGTATGTCAATGTACAATTTTTCATTATCTACTCTCCTTGAAGACGTTGTTGGTATGCGGAACTGAAAGGTGACACCCACAACCAAGTCCAGCAGTTCCCCATAACACCGTCACGCCACAATGGCGATTCAATATGTGAAATTGCAATTAATCAATTGTTTTCAATAATATAAAAAATAATTAAAAAAACGTTATCTGGCTATCAGATATAAAGGCGATACGTATAACTTTGAATTCGTTATCAGACATGAGGATCGGGCGCGACCGATCACCGACAGTCACAAAGGACCGCCCGCCCCATCGCAGTGTAAACGTTTGATGCCGTTCAATAAATGTCGCCGGTTTGTTAACACTCGCTGTTATTGATTCACCACATTCTGCTCTAAATAATTTTGAAACGAACAACTAGCTTATGACCGCTGTATAGGATTTAGTGTTTTAAATTTGTGTTTTTTTTTAGTTAACTATTTTCATATCACTTTACATATCTGCAATTCTACTGATATACTGTGTTCAATGTATAAATGTAAACATATTATTTTTAGATGAACACAGTATAGTTATTTTTCACGCTATCATAACGCTACAGATGACAGAGTAGGCAATGAACCTGAAGTTAAGTGACTCCGTTCTCCACTTTCCGCCTAGTTTTCGTGGCATTGCGTCGTGTGGTTAAGTGGCGGAACTCAACGCCGCGTTTTTGCCTTGTTATGGTTTTAAATGAAAATATTAATCAATTATAATTCATTTCCCCAATGCGACTCGAACCCACCAGCATCGCGCTTGCAGTCACACGCTTGTACCGCTGTGCCACGACCGCCTCACGAGACAAAATTCTTGTATTTTATTAGAAAATATTATATTATGTCAGTACTATATTACACCGCAATTACCATTATTCACTGATACACCGTTTCCCATGTAACGTGCATATTATTTGAATGCGATTGCAATCGGTTAAAGTGTATTGAACTTTACTAGTGATTTAAATCCGGTTGTAAAAGCGCGTACTGTTGTGGTGCAAATATTTCATTTCGATTCAATCAGCGTCACTGTTTGTCAATGTTAGATGGAATAGGCGCCTGCGCTCGGTATTGTATTATAATTCACACTATAAAATATATTGTTTTATATATACCCGCAAGTGGTTTATATTTAGCTTTTAAATGCTAATGCATCGAAGGAAATAAATTATGTTTTATATATTTAACTTAACAGGTTGTTGGTTCCATTGTCGCTCAAGGAAATGTCGCTCAATTTAATATTTTCTTCGCTCTGGTGCCGCCACTCGTCACGCGATGCGTCCAGAATTCGGCGTAAAATGATGAACAGAGTGCCTTAACACTGGATTCTTACCCCTCGGTGTGCGCGATAAAGTATGAAGCTAAAAAATAATTACTGAAAAAATATAATAATAATATATGGGTATGTAATATATGTACATCTGGCAGTTTTAATCAATTGCATGTGTATACACAAGCTATTGACATAAGAGTGTCTGTGACTTCGTTTTGTAAAAAGCGTGCCATTGTCGCGGCGAATATTTGATCCCAATTCAATCATAGCCGGCGTTTGTTGGCGTCGTGTTGATATCGATTCTGTACATCGTACTCTAAATACTCTGACACGAACGACAATATGGAAATTGTTCTCATGTTTATATGACGTAAGGATATGAATATTTTTTGATATGTATCTCACTCAGTACTGTATTACGTTATTTTATTCTTTTATACGTCGTTTGTACATATTATAGTGTATGTTAAAAGGAAGTAGTGATTTAAAATGACATATTTTATTTCGACTATTTTATCTTAGTACAATAGAAACTCGATTATCCGGCCTTCAGTTATGCGGGTTCGCGATTATCCAAATTATCGACCACGATAATTATTTTATATAATATAAATTAAAACCAGATTTTCTTTATACATTAGATTATCCGGATTTTTTATTATCCGAATGACTATTAGTCCGGTTAATCGATGTTCTATCGTATCGTAATATCGGCTCGTCGTTAAGTAACAAAAAAATTTGTTACCTTTAAGTAACGAATTCCATATTGGTTCATAAGCAAAAATGTATTATATGTTAAGAAAATTGGTTTTCGTCCAAAATCAACGTACCTTCTGTAACTATCCACGCCTAAAACCTCCCTCCTGCCAACATGTAGGTACCTGAGCCTTGTACATTTTCGTAAACGAGTCAACTTTTCGTGAAAGACATGACAAATGTCAATTTGTTTCATTTTGATTTACGCGCGTTTTCTGACAAAATTTTGTAACAATCAAAAACTTTGGTCAAACTTACACGAGATTTCATCTTAAGCAATGAAAACTTACTGTTGTCGAAATTTAGACTTTGCAAAGTTTTAATTACTGAGGGCTGGCCTCTCGTGGCGCACAAAGTGTGACAGTAAACGCGATAGGTTGTGTGTTCGATCCTTACTCGAGGAAATTAAATGCTTCATATTTTCATTTCCTCGCTCCGGTGTCGGGGCAAAGTGTGGTGTTAAGTTACGCCACTCAACATGTAATACCTCCAGAAATCAGCGGAAAATGGAGAACGGTGTGTTTTAAGACTGATTCCCTCTGTCTACCCTGTTGTGTGCGGGATACAGCGTGAAGCCGTATCATATATAATTACTTAACTTATGAGGACAGTCGTTTACTTAGCCAGCTTTAAAAAATGTCCTCTGTATTGAAAACCAACTGAATATATCAATTATCAATACTAAAACAAATTAGTTTGGATCGATTTCTTTTTTATTGTCTACTGTAAAAAAAATATATCGTGTTTGTAACTTTTTCCCTCTAAATCGGGAATTTATTGTTCGTGCAGCATAATGGGCAATAGACAGTTTTATTTTTTGCACGCAATCATGTGATACAATATTTAAATTGCTCCAATCGATATCTGCTGTGTATTTTAATGACACGACAAGTATAGAATAAAGTACAGGTCTATTATATCGTTCCATTCATTTCACAAAGTATTTTTAATTAAATAATACCCTTAAAAGAATTTCCTCAAAGATTTGTTGAAATTATTTCGTTTAGATTGAAGAGATCTTATAACACCTAATGACAAAATCCAATCTCTTACTTTTTAATTTCAATTCATTCAATTTAAAAGATCAATTTAACAGAATGAAGAAAATAATCAATATTACTGAAGTATTTCCCATAAAAGTAATTTACGAGACTAAGTTCTCCACTGTTAACTTTTTTTTAAACCCCCCATTGAACAGTTTGGCATTTAGTCTTGTCATTTAACTTGTGAAATTTTTGAAATTGGGCAGAACAGTTTTTTCTACACTTTTAAAGTGTGATACAACACCTAGGAACGAAAAATACTTTTTAGAAAACATAAAAATTTTGAACACTGCGGGATTGAAGAGAGATTGAGGAGTTTTGTCAACATGGGGCTCTCTGCTTTACACGATGAGGGAGATGAGTATAGCTAAAAGCAAAAGAGATTTGATTTAATTATATGTAATATATTTATTAATTTGTTTTTATTAACAACAGGTACTTAAACTTCTTTCCGCCGAGCCAAGGAAACTCTACTCAAATATTATTTGAAAAATCAGCAACTTATTTCGATGGGGATCTTGTGCCGCGACGAGCGCACGCGCTACTACCGAACGCGAAGATCATCGCTATACTGATTTCACCGTCGAAGAGGTAAAACATATTTATGTACATATAATTAATATAAAGTTTGAAATATATGCTTTAAAATGTCATTGTCTGTCAAACTTTCAGTTAAATATTATCTTCGAGGAAATAAATAATATATATTTTTTTCAATTTGTAATTTTTTTCGCAACAATTATGGATAAACTACTGACTCTATCAGTCAGTAGGTTGAAATAATTAGAATTTGGACACAAAACAAATGCCGAGAGCCTTAATAATAATAATTTATCAATAAAGGAATTTCATGATAATTTGTAATTCAGAACTGCGAAATTTGGTGAACTCATTGAAATGTTGTATTATCTCGGAAAATGAATGTTTTTTTTTTTTCTTTTTTTTATAACGTATTCTATATTTATTTATTATAATTTATTCCATAAATATATTGCGCCCAACGAAAGTCTCGACATTGACTGAATATCAAATTACAGTCTAAATAGATGGGAGAAGTCACATTAATTTACTGCCCTTCAAAGAATGACATTTTGGGTGAAAGTGTCTAGAATTTTTTAACATTGTTCAAATGAAATTATATTTTTAATACAGCAAAATTACATTTCGATTCGAGAATTACATAAAATAAATATAAACTATGTACAGTTCATAAACGAGCTCTCAAATCATCTGCGTTGTTAATTACAACATTTGTTAAAGAGAAATAAATTACCTATTTTGCTCACTGCATCATGTAAAATTACGGTTCTTAGAGGAATCCTACGTAAAAGTTTATTTCAAAAGACGCGCTTTAAATAGTTAATTTTCGTTCTCCTCAGTAATCCAGGTTCACTAAATAGCAACATAAATATCCCCTGTGATATCCTCTGGTACGAATTTTTTTTTCTGTATAAAATTACCGCAATCCCGGCGGTTATTCTCGTCCCAGTGTATCACTCCCTAAACAGACAATTAATGTTGCCCGACTAATACCTTTTCATTTCTCTTGAGAATGCTCTTGTAATAGTCCAGTTCCAGTTATATTTACCATCCAACGGTTTGTAACCGCAGAAAGCATAATATTTACTGTTTTTTTTTGTATCTTCCATTAGTAAAACCATTTGCAATTTTGTTAACTTATTTTATATGATCTTTGTGGATAAAAAGATATATTTGTTATCATTATAAAATAATTTGGGTTTGTGTAATCATAGGTAGGTTCTATAAAAATTATCAAGAATATAACTTCAAAATAATATGCAGCTTCACGCATTACCCCGCACACAGCAGAGGGTACGTAGTGTTAATACACTCCGTTCCCCACTTTCCGCCGAATTTTTCAAAAAAATTAATAATATACCCAATATTAATATATTGGGAATTTAAAAATTCCATTATTGAATTACGCCACAACATTTAAGTCCTTTCAGATCAAATATCAGTTATTCTTATTTATTATATTACTTTTAAGTTGTAGTTTTTAACGATTAACTGCACACGTTGTTATTGTTTGTTCCTGGAACTGTTTTTATATTTTAATCAATTTCTGAAACAATAATTATTATAATATTAACAATTTTAGTTGACTAATTTCATTGTTGATCTCATCATCATTTAATTCAATTAAAACCACCTATTATGTTCCCTTTGTTGGTAAAGCACACTCCTTCCCGCCCACTTGGAGCCATGGCGTGCCAAGTGGCGGAATCAAAAGCCTACCTTTGTTTTCTTAATAATCTCGTATCGTGCTCACATGAAGCTTTTCGTTTTTCTCTCTATCAAACACTTTAGAGTATCTATAATAAAATTGTATGATTTTATATTATGAATTCTAGAATACTATAATTTTAATTAAATCTATATTAAGTACATGGAACGAGTACGTACCAAATAAAGTATATTATAAATTTGCGGTCGTCGCCGTTTTGGATATTAATCTATTTAAATGGTGATTATGAAACGAATAATTAATTAAATAATTACAAACCCATTGATTCTATTTATAACCCAATTCTATAAATTAAAAGCTTTAAACAATTTCCTATTTGAAATTCCCATATGTTTTAATGAGCAACAAATCCATTGATTTGAAACTTTTAGGCTTTTAGTAAACGAAGAGAATAATATTGATATATAAAGCTGTTTGAAATGATTGTAATTTATATTGTGAAGCTAAAATATTACTTGTCATATATTAAGCTCTTATATGCGAATTTAAATATTTGTTTGTCTGATGTTGTCTCTAAATCTAAATACTTATGGGCTCAATCGCAAAAAGTGGATCTATTATTTTCATTGACACGACAGAAACGCACTAATTCGAGTAGATAGCGGTGAACAGAGTGTCTCAACACTAGCCTCCCCCTGTCTACCTTGCTATATGTGTGATAAACCGTGAAACTGTAAAAAAAAATTATTACTACGTACCTACAAATATAATTTCAATAAAATAAATGTTCAAAAAGAGTAAAAATCATATTTTTTTTGGTAAATATAATTATTTACATAGCTGTACAAACATATAATCGAATAACTCAAAATGACTTCAAGCAGACGTCCCCTGAAGCGTAATGTTTCTCTTATTGCGAGTAAGATTGCTTGATTAAATTCGTTTTCTATATTTCTATGAGAATTCTGTATTTTATTGCGATATTCCGTCAACAATACTCTAGGTTACTTTATTTCATGTACTTGTACGAAACTTTTCAGAAATAGAACTGTCTGTTCAGTATTCGATATCAATTTTTAATGAAATTTCCAAAGATGCTTATTTGAATTAGTTCATTTTATAGATTCTACTTCCCGTGTGTGTTGATAGAATTAATCTTTGTAAACTCTATCTCAAAGTATGGATTATACTGGTACAAATATACATATGTATTTAGCTTCACGCTTTATCCCTAGCGGGGTAGTCAGAGAGAACAGAGCCACAAACTTACGGTCTCTACATACCTCTTTCGCCTCGTCCACTGTCATCAACCTCTTCACACATGCCCTACGAGGAGTCCTCATGCTTTTTACGTGACCTTCCTCAATCTTTGTAACAATTATCTTGTAAAACTGTGTTGAAAACACAGTATGTTTTCGAAGGTCAACCAAAATCTCTCCCCACCTCTCTTACCACTCACTTTTCCATCATAAATCTTTTCTGCTGCTGACATGGTAGCTCCTATTCGCACGCAGGCTGAGTGATCTCTGTAAAGAGACTTTACAGCCTGCAGCAAGAGTCCGCTCACATCATACCGGGTATATCCCATAATTACGCTCTTACAACTCTTCAAACTCCTTTTCCAAGTCCTCAAAAGCACAGAAAACTTTTTGATTGACGGCCAAATATTTTTCCGTTTGATTGCTTATATAATTTAAATAGAAAACAAATTATAAGTTTTTGATTAGAATCACAACCCTAGCAACTAATGTTTCGCTATTAACTGGTTTGCGAAAGTTTAAACTTAAATCATTATTTTAGAGAAATATTAATGTAGTCCTTTTATTTCCACGATTAGATGATATAATCTTCTCCTAATAACTTATATGAAATTTCTATTGTAGATATTTGTTTGTTGAAAAATAATTTCACCTGATATTGTGGCATTAAGGCAGCTTTTAATTGTAAACATGATGGTTATGAATTCGATTCGCACTTGGGGAACGATTACATTTAAGTTAATTTTAGACAAAATAGACAAAGCGCGCGGAATTTATTTCCGTCATTCCGTCACACAATTTCTCCAAAATTAGGCAGTGCGCAGACAACAGAATGTCTTAACAGGAGGTGAAGCTATCTGCTGAAATAAATATTTGTTTTTGTCGTAGGGCGTACTCGTGGTATCAGCACATACGCTCGCACGGAGACCCCGTCGCTAACAACTATACGTTCTACACTGTCATCACAGCTAATGATTCCGCCCCTAAACATTTGCGAGATCTCAGGTAAGTACAGTACGGTCGACGAGTTGTGGATACTCTGAAATTACACTCTCTGCCTTTCTGTTACTTACACAAGAAGATTTCAGATGAAGATCAGTAATACACAAGAGAAATATTATATATAATATATTAAATACCGTATATAAAATTTGTAGTCGTATGATTTGAATCCGCGCTACTTAAAATTTCATCTCTATATATAACCGCTACCTAAATGCCGGTTAATGGTCATTACCTTGAGCAATCGTGGCTGAAAGGCTGTATATGAAAATTAAAATATAAACATATTTCCATTTTTCTATAAAAAAACGCTAAGTTCTAAAAAACATAAAAAATGTATATATAAATAATTTAAAAAATTGTATTTTTATTAAATTTAGAAACCGCTGCCTAAATCCCGGTAAATACAGTCATTACCTAGAGAGATGGTTGGCGGAGTACAGTTCGCATCAGATCCATATCCTCGACGGGTCGCTGCTACGATCTGAACCGGCGGCCGTTATGAACACACTGCAAAAATTCCTTAAAATACCTCATTTGGATTATAATAAATTACTTAAGTAAGTATTATTTTGTATAATTTTATAATTGACAAAAAATATAAAAATATAACAAAATGGTTTTTAAGCCTAAAATTTTAACACTTCGATCATACATTTTTTAATAAAGTATATATCAATGAAAGTTATGGTTCATACGAAAATAATTTTAACAACTAGAAATTTAAAATTATTTAAACAGAAAATAAATACTGAGATTAACATCGTATACTGCAAAACAACCGTGCTTGTCGGACTTATCGCTTCAATTGATCTACGGACAACCTTTTCCACATCAAAAGTAAGAAAATCTGATCAGGTATATCAGTATAGCACGAACATGAAGTCGATCTAGATATCAACTATAATTTGTTACAATATTTTAACAAGAACTTTAAAGTTTAACCTGGGACCTGGGAATTTGGTGTTTAACACACTGATTCCCAATTATAACACTTTCGGTCCCGGGTTTCGGTTTTTAATATTTATATATTTTATATTATTTCGCAATTTAAAAAATATAATAATGTATTAAAATTTAGATTAGATATATATATATATAAATATAGTTTCGTCACTGAACACGCAAAGTGAGTTAGAAAATGAGCTGGTGTGCTGAAATCTAAGTGTTTTATCACTAGGTTTTCTCTGCCTACCTTGCTACCTACCGGAATAAAGCTTGAAGCTAAAAAAAATTAACAATTATTATTTTAATGAAAGAGTTTGTTGTTTATTGTTTATGTTATGTTACCAAGCGTTGTTCTCAAACTTAGCAATTGTTAACAAATTTAAAGTTGTGTTAAGACTGCACGAGCTTCAATCTCGTTTTGTTTACTATTTAAATATAATAATAATAATACTTCTTACTTGAAAATATAATAGAGATACTTACTTAACAATATATAAATGGCTATGGCTTTTCTCGTTTAAACTTATTGTTCTATTCTATCCAAATTATACAAAATGCTTATATAAGTTGTAGTCTATGTGTTATTCTAATGTATATTACAACTTAAATTGGTTCAGTAGTTATTGCGTAAAAGTGGAAAGACCACCATCCTCACGAGCCTTACATTTATAGTTTTAAATATAAATATAATAAAATAATAAATATTACTGATATCTGTATGTACCTTTAGAGAAGATCCATTCATTCTGTCGTAACACTCTTGTCAGAGCGGTCGTGGTCATTACAAAGTGACATTAGCGGGAGATGTTACACGCCTCACGAGCATTCGCCACTTATCCCTACTGGCTGAGAGCCTGGTACACTCATGTAAGGGTCCCCCTACTGCAGCCTTAATCTGATCGGTCCAACGCATGGGAGTTCTTCCTCGCCCTCTATTTCCCTCCACTCTGCCCTGTACGACAAGGCGGTCGATGGAGCCACTTCCTCTTCGGGAGACATGTCCAAAGAACTTTAATATGCGACCTTGTACTAACGTCGACAGACGTTGTTTAGTGCCGATTTCTTGGAGGATAGAGACGTTGGTGCGAAACTCGGTCCATGCTACACCCAGCATTCGTCTCCAGCACCACATCTCCAGAGCATCAATTTTCTTCTTCTCGGCCTGTCGCAAGGTCCATGTCTCCGCAGCGTACAGAAAAATGGGAAAAACAAGCGTCTGCACAAGCCGGATCTTAGTGGCTTTTGTAATGTTTTTATTTCTCTATATTTTCTTCAGTCTCCATTGCGGTTCTAGCCATCGCCATACGTCTCTTTATCTCTTGCACGCAACCTCCACTGTTTGTGATCCATAGATATTAAAATACAGATGAGTGCATAGAGGCTTTTCAAAATGCACTATAATAAAAACAATATCCAATGGAAAATGTTATCTTACATTAGTTGATTATCTCGAGCTATATTTATGCTATTACGGTGTCCAGTTTCCTTTGTCTTTTAGATATCGTGTTCTCGGTACGCGATACCGTTGTACATTAACTCGTGTATAAAAGAATAATGTGATTGCTCCCTTAGACACAACTATGCATATATAATGTTATATATTGTTTTGAGAAAAAATCTTTTTCTTTTATAAAGTTTTAAGTATGTGGAACGGAAGTGTCTTAATTGGAACGGAGTGTCCTGACACTAGACAGGAGCCTAGTGTTAACACACTCCGTTCCCATCAGGGTAGGCAGAGACATGTCTTCGAAGAGTCTTCGTCTAAAGGAAGTTTTAAGAAACTATCGAATTTAATAGATTTGTTCTATGACTACCCTTATTCCCACAGTAGGCATATTGTGGTACAATCCTTATAAGGTTTTTTTCTTATTTTTATAAGGATATTATGCGTGTGATATATAGGATCAGCTATTACTGTGCAAAAGATTCATGTTAGTATTTTCCGACGTAAGTGAATAAACGTTCAGCGAAAAATGCAAGTAGAGCATTCAGTTTTTAATTAAATAAATTATTCAGATGTTGGACGTAGCTGCAGACACAATTAAAAATTAGGGAATCTTAACCCATATGTCGCAATTTTGTACAATAAAATATATTATTTGTGGATCTTTTCTATTAAATCAAATATATCTTTATTAAAATATTTTTATAGTAAAAAATACACTCTAAAGGGAGGTCGTATAAATTCGCCGTCCTTCGAAAATATTTCCATAATAATTACTTAACTAGATCAGATTTTCAATTTAAGATTATTAGGTAACGTGAATACTTGATTAGAGCAAGAAACTTGGCATCTTTTCAACAATGCGCCACAAGGAGCACTGAGATCCTGTCCTACAACCGACCTATTCACATTATGGAAGCATAGAAATAGGATATTCGCCGAGTAATAGGTTATTCGACTATGTTGCGTTTTAGTCTTCTTACCCGACATTGAAGAAAACTAGTACATGACGACCGTCTCTAATAAAACTAAATGTCATTAAAAATATGAAAAAGACAATTACAATAACACGATATACGCTACGATCAAAACCACGCAATAATAAATAAAATATTCCAGATATAAATAAACTTGTTGTAAGTTGATATTGGATAGCAGTTCATAATATATAACAACCTGTTTCATACATGGTATAATGAATTATCTATTAAATATTGACACTTCCAGTTCTAATTTTAACTAGATATTAAGTCTAAGCCTAAGCAATAACACTGTTCCACTACTGGTCTAACCAGTTGTATTGAGACATCCTATCAGATTATGGAAGCGTAGACGTAGGATATTCGCCTGTTAAACATTCATAGAAAATCTATAGCTCAACATGGCTAATATTATTATGCGGTAGTCGTGCCGCTGAAGCACAGCGTCTGACTGCAAATTCGACGGTTGTGACGACGATTGATTTCCAATCTTTGGGGGGGAATGAAATACATCGTTAATATTTTCATTTCTTCGATCTGGTAAAAAGACATTGTGACGTTGAGTTTCGCAAGTCAACGGGTAATATTTGAAAATTTGGTATCAAAGAGAGAATGGAGTGTCGTAACGCTAGGTTCGCTCGATGGGGAATAGAGTGTTACCACAATCTATTGTTACAAACATTAGGATCGCTCTGCCAACACTATTATACGAGGAATTTGTGAAGTAACAAAATAATCATAATACTAATTTATTACAGATACGACCCAAAAAAAGGGTTTTTCTGCCAAATAACAGGTAATGAAAAAACGAAATGTCTCGGAAAATCAAAGGGCAGAGTATATCCACCAATGGACGAAGTGTCGACGAAATTTCTAAGAAGATATTATACTCAACATAACACAGCGTTATCTAAATTACTAGTTAGATTAGGAAGACCTGTGCCGCAATGGCTAAAAGACGAATTGTCCAATGGATAGCATTACATAAAACCTAAAAGGTTGGAAAAAATGCATAAACTTATCAAAGTATGTGTTGTGACGATGCCTTGAGTTTGCCAACTTTGAACAATAAGTTTTTGTAAAGTGCTTCGACTATTTGTAGCTATGAAAGAGTGACAACGTCTCCGAATAATAGTGAATGTGTTTTATTCTTTGAATAAATAAATATATAAAGTGGTCTTTATGTGAGTTTCTAGTGATATTTTTGATGAACAAAATGTTTCCTAAACGTTGGCAACCCTTAGGCCACATTCACACTATAGTGCCGGTGACTGTTCCGTCACTATCCGAACTCAGTCTGCTATAATATGAGAGATATTCTTTTATGCGTGATTGTACCGCAACTTGACCAGAATAATAGTATAAATGCTCTCATTGTTTCTAATATAATAATATTTAAAAAGACTGAGATCATATCGGAGAACAACCGACCGTGACCGGCGCTATAGTGTGGATTCGGCCTTAATATTACCTAAAGGCCGAAGGCTCGTTCAGTCCGAGTTATGAACTGTGGACGTTTTCAATACGTAATGTTGTTTTTTTCATATTTCTGTGTCAGAGTATCGTTGTTGAGATATATCTATTTAATGTACGTGTAATATATCAGAGATATTATAATGATTTATTAGATATTTCACTATAGTGAGTGGAATATTTATTTAGATTGTAATGTTTATTAATTTTGTAGCTTAATTTGTTGTACATATAATTTTGCTTGCCCGAAATCTTTAGCCAATACTACTGAATATCGGAAGGGATAATATGGGAGGTAGATCTATTTAATTATGTTACAATACTTATATATTTGAAAGAGGGAAGACAATCATTAGCTATCTCTTTCTATATATTTTCAATAGCCCACTTCATCAGTATTATCCCGTCGATATCTGTATAGGTGCTATTCGCTAGTTAAGTTTCAACCGACCGTCATGTAAATAAAATTAAATTAATAGTATGGTATCTAAATTATTTTTCTCTCAATAACTGGGATTCTTAATAATTTACTTATTCAAATTTATCTCATTCCATGCTTGCGGACGACGCTTAGTATATTGAATGTACGTACCTGACGATTTGTACATTATGTAGTTAATTTTGTACGTTACTGTTTAACTGTTCAAAATCAAATATGGGTTTTCGAGAATAGATGTTATTTATATAGCGTAATATAATAAATAATTTATTTTTATTTTTATCTAGAGCTACAAAATGAAGTACTATATATATTATTGGTTGTTTTCAAATAATATTATTTCTTTACATTTAACGTTAGGTGCTTGAATGTCTCCCCGCTAAGTGTGTAGTGATGTTGACAACTGTGTCAAGTGGAAAGCGACGGCCATATTTTATTTTGAACCTCTTGTATTAATATATAGGAAAATTATTTTCAATACTTGCATCCTGTGCCATTTGCGCCAAATATATATATATATAAAATTTTAGTAAACATCTCTTTAAACTTCAGTACATTATCATTGAAGTGAAATGAATGTCGGCAGACGTCAAAGCAATGTACGCGAATTAAAACATTTAGTTGAATGGCACAATGAACAATAAACTAGTCCTACTATTAAGTCTTTATTGTTTAATATCACAATATTACAGTTACCTTTCAACAGATGGACGGACATTTTCTATTCTTCTAAATGATATGTAAGGCGAAGTCGCGTCGAACTATTTATATTATATACGTTTATGTTAAATATTACTATTATATATATTTTATTTTTGCTGTATATGTAGATATGTACACGCAACGGTTGTTGGTTCGATTCTTACTCAAGGTAATGATTTAGTTTTTTGAGTTTCGTCAATCTCAACGTCTTAAGTTACGTTGGTGTATACGGCAAAAAACATGTTTTATTAAAATAAAATAAAATCAATTAATTTTACATCACGACCGCGACATTGTTCTACAACAGATTTCTCTTTACATTGAAATATAAATGTATTTGTAATATATTTTGATACGCATGAATTTACGCGAGGAATACGGTCTGAAGATTGTTACGATTTTACATAACTTTGTAATAGTTGTACTTAAAGTTCACGTGAAAATCTCATCTCCATAGTAATTATACTATATTATGATAAAATATAATAATATATTAAAATAATAGTGTAAATTATAATTTTTGTATAAATATCTATTGGAAAATGTTTTTCGTAGAACGTTGCCTATAAAAATGTACTTGGGTACTGAAAAATTGAAACGAGTGTAGTGTAAATACTTTTTTAAATAAATTTCATACCATTTCATTCGCTCGGGAATTTTTCTCGTCGACGCGCGACCCCGACGCTTTTATAACTGTCAGTTTAATTTTGACTGAACACATCGATCTATTTGTTTTACAACATTTTTTTATATAATAAAAATAAATAAATATATGAAATATGACTTTGTATTATATTTATATTTAGATGTTACATACAGCGGTGTTCTACGAACGAATGTTTTTAAAATATTTTCCGTTTTTCAACAAAGCTTTTATAGATTTAGAGTTTTATGTATACACTTCTGACGTTTTTGATGGACTGTGAGGTGATGTGGTAGAAGAAAATGGCCTTACATTTTTTCGTAAATAAACCTCGTTTTTTCTATGTATAATATTAATTTATAAATTTTTCCAATTTTTTGGTTTTGGATTGAGGATCTGTTGGGGTTCATTGTAATTTAATTTTTTCTTACTTGTTAGCTTTGTGAATCTGTGCTTTTACATCACATCTTATACGAATATTTATTTCATTAAATATTATTTAACATAATTATTTTTAAATATATTGTATTTCCCTTTGAGGTCACAGATTTGGAATGCAATAAATAAATGTACATATTATAAAAATACACCTTTTTTATGGAATTTAAATAAAAAAATAAATTATCTTTTTTATAGTTTCATCCAATTTGTCAGATTACTTACGAAATCATTTGTTGAATAATGAATTTAATGCTGAAAATCGCCTCTTTACATTTATTTGTTTAATGTTATGTAATTTTTCAAAGGCAATGACTGCTCTTAAAATGTGTTCTGTATATGAAATTAATACGTCACTTATTTTATTAAATGATTTAATTAATGAAAGATTTTTTATTTGTTTCATCTGTTCTGTTCTAATGTAAAAGATAAAATCTTTATGCTGCAAATCAGTAAGTATATTCAATGAAATACTGCTTTCTAATAATATTTTCACACAAACAACTTCGAAATTAAGTGCATTAGTTATTAGAGAGTGAAAGAGAGTGTTGTCACTTAGGGTATTAAAAAATATGATATTCGTAAGTGTGTATTTTATATTCCGACGTGGAGTTCACCCAAAAATATGTATTTAATCTTTTGATGGATAGTGGTGAACAAATTAAAATATCACTTTGCTATCTTCGCAAGGCAGATTGCGACATAGGTTAAAATAAAATACTTATTAGAAATAGTTTTGTTTGCTTTTCGCATATCTATAGTAGCGTAGGCAGTGTAAATCGAGAGTTAAGACACTACTAAATTTCCATTCCCCTTTAGCGGAAAAGTAATAATAATTTAATGTAATCATTCCCTGAATAGGGATCGAAGCCACATCCTTCGCGTTTTTAGTATATCTACTAAACATGGATGTCCTTTGAAATTTTGTTAAACGAAAAATGAAGATAATAAAAGAAATTCATTACAGTTTAAACGACTCCAATCAGTCTTAAGTACCACTTACTCTTAACGCTGTATCCGGTTAAACGTCATCGTAATATTTTATATACATCTAAGGCGAGGAAAAGCTATTAAGATTCTTAAATAAATTAAATCAAGTACGTGAAAATAAAAAATGCTATAAAATTTTTGTAATAGAATATTCATATTCGTAATTATTTTAAGGATAACCTTTGTTTTCATAAATTACTTATTAGGTAGTACTTGTTGTGGAGCAGCGTATGACTTTAAATGCAACGCTTGTGGGTTTGATTCCCACGAGGGAATTATTATCATTTCCACGTTTTGGTAAAATGACAAAGTGCGGCGTTGCTACATCTTGCCGCTATTAAACACTCAACAATTGGACAGAACTGGTGAACGGAGTGTCTTTACGATAGGTTCCCTCTGCGTATTTTTTCTTTTAGATTTACGCTATAGTTCCAAGCAACAAATTTAAAAAAATAGTATAAGGTTAAATCGTTACCTAAACTTAACAAAATAAATTAGGTAGTACCAAATTCAAATATTATTAAAATTAAGCATGGCAAAATTTGTAACTTTACAATTTGAATATAGAATAGAAAACCATAAGATTATTTCCCGATATTTTACAAGTGTGAATATAATATGTATTATACTTTTCTTAATATATCCGTTGCTACAGCGTGAACGATCCTTTGCAAAGTACTGCGTTCACATACTTAGGTACAAACAACCTTAAAACATTAATGTCCAAGGATAACATTTGAATACACAACGATTAGTCGAGGCAAGTGCGTTCGAACAGAAATACGACGTAAAATCTTAAAATGCTCAACAATCGCAGGCATTGTTCTGTGCGATACATTTCCCTCATAGTGATATAGCGTCATAGCTTTTCATCACAATCGCTTCGGAGAACAAAAGCTCCCTCGCCGGACCGCAGTAAACAGGTGATTTCACTTTGGAACATTCAATTTGAATTGAAAAGGTAAAAGTTTCATCGATTCAATCAGACTCGACTTTCACTAAAGATTTGCATTCAATGAATGTAATTGAATCGGGACGACGATAAAGTTCGCTAGAAAACGTTAAAAGTCGTAGTACCTACTTCAAATTTTCTCGACTTGAAAACCTACTTTTAAAGAACAGTCTTCCAGGACCAGGTCATATTGAGTAGAACTTTACTTCAGTTGTAACTACTACTTTTTATTGGGTGTGTGTATTATAGATTGTGAGGCACTATTTTAAAATATATATAATTTATCATTACATAAATTGAAGAAAAGAAAAGAAATATATTTCCTAACTTTCCCGATACTCGGTCAAAAATGACGCAACTAACTTACTAAAAGATACGTCAGACTTTATAAGCTCCCGAGTCTACGACATGTTGGTGAAACGAGCAACCTGCGCGCATTACAGCTTTTATCTTAAAATAACCGACAGTGATGGATGACGGCGGCCGACATAATTCATTTATCTACGATCGAGGAGCGCCCGATAACCGCCCGATGCGCCAGTTTCGTCAAACCCCACTATAATTGACACTGAACAGTCGCTGACTTTAGAAAATTGTATATATTTTAAAGATTTACTCATTTTGTTTTATTTTTTTCTTTTAAAAATATCTGTAAAAAATTGATATTTAATGTAAATATGATTTTAATTCCAACGTGTAATGAACAGTTACATTTTAACAAGCGTATTAAAGAAAAATGTTTCAAATATAGTTATTCCCTGAGTGGAGTGACCCACAACTACCGCGCTACAGTCACACCCTTGTGCCGCTGCGCTACGACAGCCCCAATTGGATACATGTCGAGTATATAAAATATTATTTGCTTGCTTTAGTAGGTAATAATTGAGTTTATGAATATACGTGAGGTTGGCGGTGCAGCGGAGTACAGTCTAATGTATCGTCTGCGCTGAACGTCGCAGCGTCAACCGCACGCACCGCAAACGCAAACATCTAGCGACGTACAATTAATATTATGTTCTAATTGTTGCTTACTTCATTTTTTCAGTTTAAATTCATATTTTTTTTCTCGTAATTTTTGTACACGTCAGTTTTGTACGTATAAGCGTCAAATTGTATTTTTTTGGATCTAAAAAAAAAATTGCGGTTGATATTGTGAGATAAAAATGTTTAAATTAATAGGTATTTTAAAGTAGAACATTATATAATTATTGCACTCATAAATTATGTCACGTATGAATGTAGGATTTACGATATTAATTATTCAGTACAATTTAATTATAATGGATAAATTTGGATGATAATGGAAATTATGAATTTAGAAAATGTACAAAAATTTGAACGTAACGTCTGCAAATGTGGAATAACACTTTAAAAATATTTAAAAGTTTAAGGCTATCTCATAATTCTGTAAAAATATTAAGCTTCAACGTTGTGTTTTTTTCGTATAAAGACAGCGCGAAGAGAGAACCTAGTGTAAAGACACTGCGTTCTTGCCTTGCCGGAGATCACAAATTGGAATTCATTCAATTCATATCACAATAAAAGATTAAGATTAATGGAACATAATGTAATATGTTGACGCAGATGCTGCTAAAGCTCACGTTGAAGGTTTATATCACACAGCAAACAGTGAAGATTGTTTAATTAATTATTTAAATTGCTCTAATATTTACGCAGAAATGCTAAAAGCTTTTAGCCTGTCCGAAATACAGTTCTGTACACTAGAATATTAAGTACGCTTATAGAAATAGAATTTATTTTAAACAGACTATGTATTATATATTTACTATTGTTAATTTTATATAATATACAATACAGCTTCAAAATATAATTTGTGCAACGCCTCCAGAATTCGCTAGAAAGTGGGGAACGGAGTGTCTTAACATTAGGTTCCCTCTGCTCACCCTGCTATATGCGTGATACAGCGTGAAGCTGAAGCAGAATTACATATTACATAGATATATGAATATGTAATTCTGAATGAATATACGGTGGCTACAGTTAAGATAAAAATATTAGTGTATGCTATTCAAAATATAATTATTTTTACTCAATCCAATTTTCCATCTTCCCGTAGAAATCTCTTGGAAACTATTACGTACCCTACGTCCGTAACAAAAAGTCATCTATCACAAAATTAAAGCTACCAACTGCGCGGAGCTCGCTGCACATTTAAATTATACCATTTAAATTTCACGTTAAGCGTTATTAACTCTTCTCGCAATAAAAATGTCTCAGAAAAGGTGCATTGCAAGTTATATCTAGACGGAAGTTACGGGACGGTTCTAGATATGTTCTATATGGAACAGAAATATTGCATTTCCATTTGCGATGTGACTTCTAACAAGGTATCGTTATTCGTTATAAATAGCTCAGAATAAACATTCATAGAAATTTCGAGATACTAACGTAGGTATATACATTCGCTGTTTGCGTTTGTACAAGCTCCGATCTGTTTGATATTACAATTTGTTGGAAAAAAAAACAAGAAGGTAAATTAATGTTACAAAATCAAAAATCGCAGCGTTGGGTTCCGCTGTTGAACGCACATCTTTCAATTTGGCGAAGTGAAGAAAGAAGTATTTACTTGCCAATAAGTTTTTGTCCAAGAATCGAACTCAGAATCATCGCGTTTACAGTCATAAGGTGTTTTCAGTGAATATAATAATGCTTAATATCGTGCAAAAGTACAATAACAAGGATTTCCTGTGCGTTGTGGCGTGCCTGGCCGTCTCTGATTCGTTCGACGTCGGTAACGTGATATTGATGAGCTCGCACTCGCATCACGATCACCGATACTCGTTCGGTCGGAAATTTATGGTGAATCGAGATATCTCTCTTTAATAAGCCATCACTATAGTTGAGGCTGCTGATCTCTAAGAATGAGAGATTTATAAAATATATTTGTTCACAAGTATGAAGTGGTTTTTCTAAATCTTTTTACATTAATCTCATGCTATGTGTTCAAAAACGTCAACATTATATGTCACATAAATTTATATGTATTTTAAAAATTATTTGCTTAGTTATAAGAACAAACTTGTATAATATTCATACATTACGTGCAGGATCTGTTATTATAACAAAAACCGTATAATTTTACAAAATACAAAAAAATATACTTTTTTAAAGTTATTTCTTATTTTCTTACTATTACAATTTATGTAATCTCAAAAAAACCATATATATACATTTGATAAAACGTAATCGTTCACAATTTATATCGGCGAATTAGACTCAAACGACGCGCGCCGGCATATTGGATTCGATCCATTCCGCCGAATATCAAAGTGGAGGTAGAGACGCAGAGACCGTCATTTAGCAAATATTTCCCGACACCGGGCACGCCGGGCACCCCGGGCTCGGCCGACTGACTCAATTAATTAAAGGGCCGTCTAATTAGTCGGCTGACAATCAATCGAGCTGACCCGTAGTGACCCGCCAGTGTTCGATCTGTTGACCATTAATGTCGATTATGTACGTAATTTAACCAGAATAATGTAACTCTATATCTTAATATAATTATACAATTTCCTATATAAATAAGGTGTTTTAAGGTTTTGTAGGTATACGGGCAGATAAAAATATCGCCGCACAGTAGGTACTTACATTTGCATTTGCATTGAATACTGACACATTATTACATCTAAGACTAAGACGCATGCTAGTGTAACGGAGCAGTTATCTTATTATTATTCTTTAATTTAGCGTCACGCTGTACTCCGCACATAGCAATGTAAGCAGAGAATATCTAGTACTAAGAGACACTCATTCCCATTAACACACTTCCATTGCATACTTTTCATCGAATGGCCTCATTCCTGGATTATTACTATAGTAAAAATATTAAGAAATTATAAATCATTTGTTAACTAATGATTTGAACCTATTACTTTCTCAAGGGAACGACATAAAAAATACGAACATAATTAGAAGAAAGGTAAGTGTTGAAAAATAAACGTAATGTAATATTAAAAATGAGCTTCATGCTGTATCCCGCACACAGCAGGGTAGGCAGGGAACCTTGTATTAAGACACTCTGCTGTCCACTTTCTGGCGTATTCTAGAGGCGTTGCGTGTTCAGTGGCGGAACTCAACGCCGCCCTCGACAAGAATGTAAATGTAAATTTAAATAAAAATTTGGGGATCGAACTCACAACCAGTCGATTTGTAGCTTATATTTATAGATTTATAGCTATATCGGTTTATAGTCGTATATACTTTGTGCGCCACGACTGGCCTCAAATAATGTAATGATATTATTACATTCTATAAATATAATGTATAATACGTTAAATACCTTCGAGTAGTTAACTATGCATATATGTGTTATACTGAAATTAATTAAAGCGACCCAATTACAAATAAGATAATATATTGAATTGAATAAATCGATTACTATATCGCGTTATTGCCATCTAAACAATACCTGCGGAGCGAATACAGTAGATCAATAGATTAATAGAATTCGCGATTACAGTTTAAGTAAATAATAAATAGGAATTTATGTTTATCTGTCAGTTGAAATATTTATAATTTCAAATATTATAACATTAAAAAAATTTTAAGAATATTTAAATTTTGCAAGAAAATAAAGAAGCAGTATGACGCCAATAAATAATATGAAGCTATTATTTTAATACATATGTATTAATTGGGCTAAAGTTATTTTCACAACTTAAAAATCTAGGTAATTTTCTTTGTACAATTGGTTTTATTAGTTTCCCAATTATTTTCTTGATAGACACAGTCTACCCACTATAGTTATTCACCAAAAGGGCTAGTTAGTAAGAATTGTGTTGCAAATTGTAACACAAATATTTAGAACTAGAAATTAATAACGTCCCAAGCTATCTTCGCAGGACAAACAGCAGTAAGCTCAAGTTTAAATCTCTTGGTTTAAGCTCGGAAGATTTTGATAATATTGGGACAAAGCAGTATGAAATAGGATATTGTTCGTCGGACGTCCAGCTCTACTGCCGCAAGGTATAGCGGCTGATAAGTCGTGCTGATGAAGCACGGCTCATAGAGTACAGGTGGAGTTAATCTCGACAGTAATTCTCTTTGTGAGATTACAAACTGTCGAATACATAGCTATTTTAACTGGTTAATGCGCTTACCAACCGTTGTATTATACACCACGACGATGTGATAGAACATTACAAGCTGGTTTATAATACTGAAAAATAAAATTTTAAATGCAATCTCTTTAATACTTTTTGTTTTCTCAATTCTTGACTCTTTTTTAATAGATAATGTAGTTAGGGTGCATTGAAATTTGATAACTGCTAACCGATGTAGTTCTACATTCGCTCGTTCTACAATGCAAATATTACCATAGTCTGACTAAATGAGAAATCCAATGGCCTTAATAAATGACTTTTAGAAGTTTGAATTAATTGCCTGTGATCAGAAACTATACAAAATGAATCAAAAAAATGTCCTTTATATTGGCGTAAAGGGAAAGATCATTAAAATCACGTTACCGGTCTGAATGAAAGCGAACACACCACAATACTCAGTTCATTTTGTTATTAGTAGAGATGGAAAAGCAATTTTAATGTAATATTATCATAGGCTCGAAAAGTATTGTGTTGTGGATTCTATATAGTTAGAAGATAAGAATGAAATCAAGTAATACAACTTGATAATTTTTTTAATATTTATAAAGCCATACATAAAAAAAAAATAAGCTCATACTTTAAACGTCTAGTCGTTCCTTATTTTCTTCTCAAATATAACTTACAAGTCTCAGTACAGTAAATTCTATGAATCTACGTTTCGTGCATAAAACTTCTGCGCCGCAAAAAGAATATAAAATTGCTCTCTACTGAATACTATTCAATTTTCTAGAATACAGCGGCGTGACCTTAATGTACTGACCTGAATGTACATTTCTGACGATTCCACGTTATCAGTAAACATTGCAAATGGCAATAGCAATGAAAATATTTCTATGCTGTGAAACTAACGAGATATTATTGTTCTCTTGCATATTGTAGATGGGGTAAGAGTTTCAGAAATCCATAAAGATGTCACTAATGGGTAAAAGCAATCATAAAGTAACCAGAGGCCAGTCGTGGCGCAGGACTACATGAATATGACTGACAATAAAAGCGAAAAGTCGGGAGTTCGATTCCCAGTCGAGGAAAATGAAATATAAAAAAAAATCATTTCTTCGGTCTAGCGTCGCAAAGCGTCGCGTTGAATTTGAATGAAAATGGGAAGCAGAGTGTCCTAACACTAAACTCCCTCTGCGTACACTGTGTGCCTGCGTACGAGCGAGAGCGAAAAATAAATATTATTATTGTATACAATAGTAGATCCTATGACTGAACTTGAAAACGGCTATTTACCTCCTGGAATTATTTATTTATATATACAAAACAACACTAAGCAATAGTTATTATTTGAATAATGCAAATATTCGACGATTCAACATTTTTAACGGATTACTTTTTAAAGGAAAATATTACGAAATATGTTCTATCGGAGACTAATGAAATTGAATTGACGAACCATCACCACATACTAGTAAATAAAATCAAAAATATTGTTTGAAATTTATTCTGCTAAAATTTCGCAGTTACCAAAGGCTTATTCATTTTTATTATGGAAGTTTATTTCAAAAGAACTGTGGGCATTTTATAACGTTGTTGTTACAACTGATAAAAGCAATTATCCCGTTGAATAGCTTTTCACAACATGTGTCACTTTCAGCTCAAAAATTATGAATCTGTGTTTTTTAGCTGCATTTCGCGTATTGTATGGAAGGAAGAAATCACAATGCACGTTGAGTGAAGTACGTTTATTATCCGGAATCTCGAATTAAATAAATAACAATTAATAATATGTTATAATAGTCTTAGTTATTTAACTAATTCAGCGATATGCATACATACTCGTATATAATTGTAGAGTCGGTCAAGGCAAGTAAGCGCCTTTGGAGCCCGACTGTGCAATATGCTAGTAAAATTAGAAAAATAAAGGTATTATTTTAACATAATCATGTATTATTCTGTATAATATTTAAATAAAAAAAAATTCAAAGTAAAGGAAGGTAGAGAAAGCTTTGTGTTAACAAAATTAAACTTATCTTACCTAGGTGCCGTTCATATTAATTAATCACATGGTGTAAATATATTAGGCCAAACGTACACTTAACTCCCCGCGGCTTTAAAAGTAAAATGCTTTTATACTGTTTGTTATTTTATTCTGACCCACGCTATCTATCTGTTTATTTCTGTTTAGAATATACCTTAATACAATTCGTCCGTTTTTGAAATAATTATATCTTGTATATATTAATACACTAATTGAAAAATATAGCTTATTTCGTTGCTATTTAAAAAAAACACTGCACAAATTTAAATATGATCTAAATAAAAGAGAAAATGAAACAGTAAATTTGATAAAAGAAACGAAAAAGGAATTAAAAGTATCTCGTGCAAAATTACCATAATTGCTGTGGACCTCCCCAGGCCTTACTTACCTTACTTTATATGATGTTTAAGTTAGTTATCATTCGGAACCAGTTACAATCAATCAATTCCAATAAAACGTCTCAAAGTGAAATCACCTGCTTCGAATCCGTCCATCAACCGATTCTGTAGGATAATTAATTGCCCGCGGGACTTCTTTTATATGTAATAGATTTTTTTTCTAAATTTCTATTCGGATTTTGTTTAGGCATATTTAAATATTATTGATATAAATTTTACTATTTAAAAAAAGGAAATTATGTTATTTTGAAAGAGTAAACATTAATAAATTTTATTAATTTTCCCAAGTCTGTATCGAACCCACAGTCGTAGCGATTTAAAGACAGGAGTCTTTTTTTGTCTTTTTGACAAAGGACGCACGCTTGTAACACTGCGCTACCACGACGGCTACATGTATGTATGCATAAAAAGTAATAAATCCGTAAAATTTTATTATCCTGTCCATTTGAATTTATGTATACAGGGAAATTCATGGCGGCAATAGAAAATCGTTTATTTATTAACGCAAAACCACGCATGGATGTGAGTAAAAATATATTTTAGAAAAATTTTATTTACATAACAATAAATTTTTGTCGCTCTGTAGTCCGGATCTGCCATATGTTTTGTTTTTAATTAATATGATTTTAAATTGATTTCTATACGGCCAATACTAATAATTCAATTATTTTTTTCTTTTTTCTTTAATATAGATCATGAATAATATTTTGTTGTCGAAAAATATTTTAATATTGTTTAAACCTTCCTGAAAAATGTAAAGTTTTACATATATATCTATAGTAACAACATAGGGAAAATATTAAAATAACAACCATTTTAAAATTCACTACTATTAATGAATCTTGGAACATTACATCCAAAGCATGTACAAAGACGCTATAAATCAAGAGTAAATGGCGTAACTAAAACAAAAGTCAGCACAAATCGGAAAGAACAATCGAGATTCATTAAATACTCGTCTAGCGGCCCCGGAAGTATTACGAGGGACTATACAGCGGTTTATTGTTGACATTTCGTTTGTTGGCAACGGCGTGGATCGATGACAGACATTTAAATGGTACCAGTGTCACATGGCTCCCTGCACAGGTCACGCCGCGGGGACCCCACAGAAAGACGTTTTACTTTGTCATTCTAGTTCCTGCGCTAATGAGGTTTGTTTAGTACTAAATTGCTTCTGTGGTGTATGCGGTCACGTTGAAGCCGTCAGTGTCAATGTTAACGATATCGGTTTATATTTATTTTATATTTTGATTATTTTAAAATAAAAATAATTGAAATATTAATGAAAAATATCAATTGTGGCATGATTGTAGATTCCCTTTGGGTGTATTTTTATATATATTTTTGATAAACATATATTTTTAAAAGTATTTTGTAAATCTGATTGTAATGTCATTAATGGATATAGGCAATTATGGAAAATAGAGTAAATCATAATTGATGTGTTTCTATGTTCTGTGAAAATATAATATAACTTTTTCAATTTTTAAATCCTCCATCCATTTTTAAATATATATTTTAATTTCGCCACTCAACACGCAATGCTAAACTCAGGGAAAAGCAGAGAACAGAGTGTCTTAACACTAGGTTCCCTCTGTCTACTGCTGCTGAGACGCGTAGCTCGTCGACTGTAAAGTAAAACTTTTTACGTAGCTTAGGTGCTACGAATGCATCAAGTACTTATTCACCTTGTTAAAATTGAATCGAAGGAAACAAAGTGGCCAATATATGTTCTGTGTTTAGTTATTCAGTGCGGTTAAGGTGCGGTTAACGATGGTAATCGTAGGTTAAGTTAAAAGTAGATTTATGTTGTGTTAGTTAGAATTGACATCTGTGTGGCTTATGGGGAACGCAATATTAAATACGATTGACCTTTTTGGGGAATTTTTTATAGCTTTGTCTGTCAGAGCCAAGAAATGGAAATATAAATTTAGATAAATATTTCATTTCTTCGAATGGGAATCGAACCCACAACCGTCACACAGTGATACATTTGTGCGATGACGGCGAAAATTTTCAAAATATAAAATATTTACAAATTATAATATGATTAAATGAAAATCTTAAAAAAATACTTAAAAGTAAACATAAAAGTATATGAAACGATGTTATTCTTTATTTATGACTTTATAGTAAGCTCGCACGTAACTCCAGCTATTTATCTTTATTATATGCAGAAAAATGGCGGAGTCCTGAGCGAAATGCGAAGCACGTCGGCACGTATAGCATTAAAGATGCCAAAAATGCCAAGCAAATTTTAGGTAACCCCACAACTTGTATAAAACAGTTATATTTCTTTACCTAATATGCATATAATATATAGATACTGAAATTCTTGCAAAGACCCACCTGACAATTAAGTTATTCAACAACGACATATTTTTATACTTGTCTCTTTTATCATAGTTTATTGAGTAAAACTATTTCAGTATTTATTTAGTAGCTTATTTATTTAGTAGCTTATTTATTTAGTAGCCTGAAGCACGGCGTTGAGTTCCACCAGTCAATAAGCAATGCTTCCACAAATTCGGCGGAAAATGGGGAACTAAGTATTTTAATAATAGGTTCCCTCTGCCTACCCTGCTGTGTGCAGGATAAAGCGTGAAGCTAAAAAAAAAAAAATTTAATATCAATCGTTCATAAACAAACCGGGTATCAAATACAAGGGAATTAATTAAACCTAGACCCTCGTTACCTTACTTTATCGCGTCGCTTGTCGATAAAAGGATTACCCACTGGTGGCTCTCGCTAATAACATAAATTGTACTTTTAAAAAATATAAATTATGGTTTGTTGATATTTTACATTGTAACAATATCTAATTTTGTTCACCAATTTTAGGATATTATGCCGCGATTAATATATATTTATTATGTAGATATAATATATCAATAAATGTTTTTCTAAATCTGATATATATGTCACTAGTATTTTATATGCCCTCTAATATACATATATTTATTATTTATAAATATTTTTTCCATTTTTTGCTTAAATTTACAGCACAGACATAATAAATTTTGCTACGAAAATAGAAATTATATGTTAAGCATGGATATAAAATTGAAATTGAATTTGTTATAGTTATTAGTTAAAATAATATTAATAAATAACTTGTTAAAATAAAAAGACGAGTAACATGGAAATTCTAGTTTTCATTTTTTTTGGCACTTAGTCTTTTTATTTAAGTTCAATTTATCTCACTTTACGTAATCTATACATAAAACCATAAAAATCCAGACAACCAAGAAAGTTACAATAAACCCGCACAATTCAAGTGAAGCAAGGTGGGTTACTAATTAAATATATTTCAAATATTTCATATTGAGCAGTATAGTTATCGGAAATATTAATTAAATTCCGCTTCTAAAGCTATTTCATCCTTTTGTGTCAACAAATAAAATCGGTAGTAAGAGTTAATCTAGGCTTATTCGGCGGAGATAAATCTATTTAAGTGAATAAAAATTAAAAAATACTTTTTTATATTATATTTTATACTTTATATACCGCAATAATATTGCAAAATGCATAAATGAATATATATATTTTCCATATGAAATACGATATATACATACATATGCCAGCTGTAGTCAAACATACCGTTGTGATTATCATTACTACAAGACAAACTGGATAGGATATTCATGGTAGGCATAGGGATTCTAATGTAAAAACACTCCGTTCCTAACGTTTCACCGAAATCTCGAGGCATTGCGTATTGAATGGCAGAACTCAACGCCGCGTTTTGAAATGAAAATATTAATAAACTTATTTAATCGATTGGAAATCGAACCCTCAACCGTCGCTATTACATTCATACAATTGTGCTCACTTGTGCGTCACGACGTCCTCAATGATGGATGGCAAATGATTCAGTAATAGTATACAGTCTAAGGTCCAAAGCAAAAAGGCAAATAAAAAGTTTGTCACACATATAATGTATGAACAAGTTATCTAGTAAAAACTATTTTATAAATTGAGAGAAAAATATTCGGCAATTTATAAAACACGTGATGGGCGGAGGTCCCCAATGAATTTTAAATTGAATTCAATTTATTTATTGGGAGAAATGTAGTCTTTTTTTGGAACCTTTATATATTAGATTATCCTTAAAGACCATGCAATATTTGTAGCACGAAAGGTTCCTGAAAGGATTTGAAGTGGAAAGTATATATATATATATATATATATATATATATTAGATCCCATACTGGCATACAATAGCTTCACATTCAAGAAAAATACTCAATAATTACATGTCGTACTCACCGCGAGTGTAGAACTTTGATTTATGATGAAATTAATATTAAACATGATTTGATTGCAAATGAAATATTTATTATTTTCTTTTCTTCGTTCTGGTGATGACGCAAAACGTTGAGTTTCGCGAATCAACACGCAATACTTCCTAATATGGAGAATGTCGTAACACTAGGTTCCCTCTGCCTACCCTGCTCTATGTGGCATACAATATGAAGTAATATGTATGTATAATAGCAAATAATAGTTTGAAACATAGCAACTATACGAATAGGAACAGCTGCAAACATCAACTTTGAATATATCTCCTGCAACTCGATATAGGAAGTCATAAACAAGTTCCGTATGGGCCAATGAATGCTCTATAAATTCAATATTTGCGCCATAGAGATGAAAATAAGTTACAATTGACACATATTGTTTACTAGTTAATGTATTATAATGGATGTCTATATATATACTCGTTTATTTATTTAAAATAAATTGTGAACTCTGCGACAGTCGTGTATAAAGAACGCAGAAATAGTTAAAATTGTACATGAGAAATTCACGTTAACTATACATACATATATGTTTTATTCAAGCTTTGTTACGAAGTGCTCGCTCTCACTCACACCGATATAACAGAAAAATTGTCAATTATTTCCTTCTGCCCGACCTACGTACGTGTTTCCGTAAAAATAATAAAAAAATCTCTGAAATATTCACGTACCAATCAATTATTTATTAATGCATATATGCAGCGTGTCAATCACATATTTCGACAAATATTTTTATTAATAAATCAACGTTATGAATGTTGAAAAAAACGTGTGACGTTATGTGTTGTATTTTACAATGACGTGTCTTTTTTCAGTTAATTTCTGCTCTTTTACGATAGAAAAAATGAATATTCACCGTCTACCTGTTCATTCATAACGAGCAACGTATATCACAATAAAGGCAAAAGATCCAAAATAATATATTCTTAATATATTCTACACATATTACATTTCCTTCGCCAAAACAAGAAGGATCTATATGAGAGATGTATGAAAATCACTTTAGTGTGCATAAGTGCAATTGACATTACCCACCTACCCTACTTGATATAATTGACTTAGCTAGCTGATGCATTAACAGAACAATAGAATGATTTGAGCGGCTCGAGATACCGCCGGTAATTGCTTCATGCTAATCCTAAGCCCCTGAACCACCACAGACATTGATCGTCACCCGTTTATTTAAAAGTTGAACTTAAATTAATAATAATATATAGGAATAATAATATGTATTTTATATATCAAAAGTGTAATAGTCTATTTGAATAAAGAATATTTTGAATTTAAAATTGGATTTTATTATTTTTTTACAAAAAAGCCGGCCTCATACAGGAAACTATGCAAATTGAAGATTTACCTTATCTTCCTGTGTATTCCTTTCCTTCCTGTGTATAGTGTATTACAACAACTAGAGAACTGGATAAAAAAAAACAGTCAAATTTATAACTTCTCTTTTTGTTTGCTTTATAGCATCAAATATAAAATCTACCAATTTAAATTGTGTAAAATAGTATATTTATAATTTGTACCTCACATTAGTTAACTTCAGACCGTTAAGTAATGAAAACGAGCTTGCACCATTAAACTTTTATATGAAATAGGCTTGGAAAACGTTGGCAAAATTTGCCTTTGTGTATTGAAAACCCAAACTTTTTGCTCACAAAAGCGTCGCAGATAACAATATGTGGAGGCAGGGATCAACCAGCCTCCGAACAAAAGTTACTACAGATTTTCCCAGAATACCATGTCGCTGACTATTGTGAAAAAAATATATTCTACAAATATGCTTTGAAAGGAATACATATTCAATTAAATGAACCTTTTTATGATTTTTTTCTTTACATTTCTTATAATGATGTTGATGTTAGAGGTTATTATTGAAATCGGCTTAAATTTTGGATGGTTATATTTGTTTCTCAACTAGCAATGGGCCTGCGGCTACGCTCGCTTAGACTACACGACCATACATTGCAGGGCAGGCAGAGGAAAACTGGGAAGCTAGTGTTAAGACACTCCTCTCCCATTAAAATACTATCATTTCGACACTCCCCCGAATTCTGGACCACATTTTAAATCCACTTACTTACAATTGGAATTTATTAATTTAAAAAAAAACCTGTAAACGACCTCTACTCAATACAAATTTGCTAAATAAAAAATGTCCAATATTACAAATAGTCAACAAACAATTCGCTATGTTTATTATTTAATTATAACAGCCGAGGCATGGGCCGGAACGGCTCCAAACCAAAATCTTAATCTCCAGCTGCAGCAGAGCAGTGGTGGAAACGTATGACCCCATTTCAGACGTATCTTTGGCCGACGATATTAGACTAGACGCCAAAGCAATGTTCCGTAGCCACAAAAGCGTTGTCACTACAATGCGGAATGTCTTAGAAACACATTCTCGATCTTCGTGCTCATATGTTTGTGATGGTATACTTACTAAGTTTAGATTAACAAACAATATAAAATGTCTGCTATCACATGGTAAAAGATTTCTGTGTGCTAAAGTAGTCTAGACAAATATTTATCACCAAGATGAGCCTTTTCATGAAAAAAACATTAGGTGAAGAAAAAACTTGTCCAGTGCGAGTCGGATCGCACACCGAGGTCGAGGGTTCCGTACCAATTTTAGAGTTGTAGGTCAGCGGTTAATACAACTTCTTAACAGTTGAAAAAATTCTGAATATTTTTGTTTAAAATAAGCTGCTATCATAAAAAAGCAAAATCTACTTTTATTAAATATGTTTAACTCACATAAATGTAAAATGTATTTGCCCTTTAGTTGCTATTTTAAAAATGACATTGTGGCGGACACGAATACTTGAAAATAAATAAGGATATGTGGTTGTTCCCGGAAAGGAAACGTTCAGAGGCATTCTCGGCGCGGAAGTCGGCGGCACTATCGCGACACGAGCTACGGCTATACGCAAGTATTTCTGTTGTGGATGAAAATATAGCTGTTATTTTACTCAAAAACATTTACAATTTATACAGTTAACTTTTATTATTTTAAAAGATACTATAAATTTATTCGAGCCTCGATACGAGAGCGAAGATATTAAAATATAAAATATTTCCTTTCTTTTAGTGGGGATCGAACCCACAACCAATCGACTTTGCAGCAAACTTTGTGCCCCTGCGTCACGACTGGCCTCTTGAACCTCTCTAATTGCAAAGCCCGCAGAATTCGACGGAATATTAGAAACGGAAGTGGCTTGATGGGAACAAAGTGTGCAAACACTAGTTCCCAAGTTTCCTCTGCCTATACTTATATGTGCGGGATGCGACTTGTAGTGACGTAAAAATATAGGGAATTTTTGTTGTTCTATTACCCAACACACATGCTTATATCGTTAAAATGATTATTTTGTTTTTAATTATATTTAAGCTATAAAATTAAAAAAGAAAAAACTAAATGATATGCTAAAACAAACAAATCAGGAGAGTGCAGGGACCCGAGGAGTGCAGCGAGAGACGGATGTAGCGTCGATAAATTATACGTATCGAGTGAACGCCAGCAGCAAAATGTGAGCATTCTTCCTTCGAGATAGCAAATAATAGTTCAAACGTTACCAAGCGAAAACCCTGCGCGCTATACGTATTTAATATTACACAAGCGTGGGTCTGTTAACGCGACAGTTGTAGGTTCGATATCCACTCGTAGGTATGAAATATTTTATATCTTCATTTCTACGCGCACGGTAAAGAGACAAAGCGCGGCGTTGAATTCCGCCACTCAACGCAACAACACGCAATGCTTTAACCTTTCTTAATGAGAACGGGTATGTATGTGAATACCTATGTATAGAGGTACATATACGTATCATAATAATAATAAGATTTCGGAGAGATTCAATTCCCACTCTAGCAGACAAATTGTAATGGTGAGAGACACAAATACGTAATGTCTAGAAAATTGGGTGGAATTTAAGACATTCAGATATTGCTTATTATTATTTATTTAGAGTTTTGAATTCGTTTTATGTCAGTTTGTCACAGATGCGAGTGTAAAAAATGTGGAACTCTTAATTGAGTTCGACATTACAAAATAAACATTAAGATACATTGATAGCTCCGTCGGGATATCATAGAAGGAATGCCATTGGGACGCAAGAGTAGCGGACTCACTCTCGCGTGAAATTGCACCATCGAGCCACCAATAGACGTGATAATTTAACGACTGTGGGGCACAAGGTAAAGAATACTTTTTTTTTATTTTTTATGTTCTTACATAATCCGCGCTTGCAAGTGTTGCCATAAATAGTGCAAAGTGAACCCAGAAATTCTAATTCAAGGATCTAATTTTTGAAAGAATACATCGTGAGTAAATATTATATCTTTTGAAGTATTTTTAGTTTATTTTTATATACCTGTTATAAAGTAACTGGTGAATATTTTGTGTCTATTAATGAATCTTTTCAAAGTTAATAATTAAAAATAATTTATTAGTAGAGGCCAGTTGCAGCGCAAGGGCACATAGTGTGACTGTAATATCGAATGTTTTTGGGTTCGATCCCCACTCAAAATATCCCCCCACGGAAAATAAATATTTATTTAAATTTATATTTTCATTTCTTCCCTCCACCTACCCTGTTATGTGCGGGATACAGCCTGAAATTATTTATTATAATTTTATAGTATAAAAAAAACGATCCAGTCTTTATTTTTGGGACGCTTAGTAGGAAAACATAGTTTTATACTCTGACTTCATACAATACAATTAACAAAAAATTGCATTGAATATATATACAATACACGAGTATGTTAATAAAATAAATTATATTGTTATTATTATAATTTATCATAAAATATTTTATACCCGTATCCCACGTACACGGGTCCATTGTAACGTTGCCACCAATTAAATCTTGATAGCTGTCTGGATGCCTCTTTGTAGCTTCGGTTAACATAGATAGCTTCACATAGCTTGTTAATCCACGTCGGTAGTTGATGCAACGCCAACAACAGTCTAATAGACGGACAGTGGACGGTGGGTATAATTCTAATAGCATCTCGGACTTCCGAAGACTGGATTTTTAGAAAAAAATACAAATTTACTTGTAAACAGACAGACAATGGGGAAATTTTTGAAAAGTAAATGAAAAATCTAAATATTAAAATAATTAATGTATATATGACTGACACGCATTAATTATTTAATGAAATTATTCTAATAAAACAAAATTTCCTATTACAATGTATGTATGAGGGTAGAGGTGATAAGAAAATATGTTGCATGTGAGAATTTGAAGTATAAATTCACGGTGACACCGATCTGACATATTAAAAGTACATGTACTATATGTATTTTAATAATTTTATGAAAACAATATAAATGTGTCACAAGGATGTGACTGTTACGCGACGGTTGTGAGTTCAATCCCCAATTGAAGAAGGGAATTATTCATTTACATATCATATTTTCATTTCTTCGCTCTGGTATCGAGGTAGAGAGCTGCGTTGAGCTCCGCCACTCAACACGCAATGCCTCCCGAATCCGGCGGTAAGTGGTGAAGCTGATTTATGTATTTATTTAATTTAATAGTTTTTTATTTTTATTTTTTTTGTTATTTATCTTCCGTTTGGTAGATAAGTAAGGTAATGCACGCATTCATTAACTTTAATGTTATATCTACGTACATTCTATACGCAATCCCTTTGAATATTAGTCTATTAGTGAAAATCGTATCAAAATCCATTGTTCATTCATTTGTATATATTAAAAAAATATATACAAATGAATACTGTGCTATTTTAAAAAAATTTTTGAAATCTTTTCCGAACTAGTTTTTACTTTAGTATAATAGTTTGATATTGATATTAAAATTCCATAAAAACAATATCTGTTCTGGACAGCGAGTTTTTGCTAAGTTATAGAACTTAGTGCCGGATGCCGGTGCGGGTTGAGCGATGCGAAAGCACTAATCCTTTTGATGTATTACCCACTCGTGTTTTTCTGTAACTTTTATTCTCTAATTACTATGATATTATAAAATACATTGTATGTTAAAATATATATTATTCTTAAGAATCTTAAAATTTTCTATTGTGATACATTTTACCATTAAGATTTTTTTTATCTGAAAAATAAGTATAAATATTAAAATAATATTAAAATGGCTTAGTTACAAATTGTTAAGTAAAGTGAATCCAAGTTATCTTTATAGACGAAAAGATTAGCAAGCTGAAACAAGGCGGAACCGGGAATTGATATTTTAAGCATATTCTGGAGTGTAAGTCATTGAACTCAGAAGATGACTAATATGGATACCTAGATACAACAAATGTTAATAAGATAATGGACGCTTGTAAACGCAACAAGTTGAATTAAAGCACGGCGTTGAGTTCCGCCGTAGAAATACACATGGTACCGCATGGTGCTGAAAAATGTAATGTCCTAAATACACCAGGTATAGTGACAGCATTCCCACATTCTAATTACAAGATATATAAAGAAAACCCTTAGACATTTGTTATTGAGATAATTTTAATCTCTATATACATAACTAGCAGACTCCGGCAGTTTCGCCCGCTTTAATCATATGAATTTTTATTAAACATATTTATGAAATTATTTTCAGTTTAATGGGGTACATTATAATAAACAGTGAAACACGTGTTCGATGTAATATTTTTAGGAGTGAATTTAAATTTTTTATTTAATGGCTTTTCCATACAAACTTTCAACTCCCATTTCACCCATTCAGAGTTAAAAATTTTCAAAATTCTTTTTTATTCAAGTTACGAAAATAGACATCTATCCATAATTCACGTTTCTATAATCAGCGGTTAAAATTAAAATTTTTAATTAAAAAAAAATAGTACTATATTATTTAAAAATAACACTTTGCTTAATAAGCTGAGATACCAAGACACCATTACGAAATTCGCTCGGTCCTCGCTCGCAGTTTGTTTGTCGACTTCGACCACACTGAGATGAAACGAGTTTCAAACGACTTCATGGACGTAATGAAACCTCTTCCGTCTTTTGATTCGCAAGATTTATGCTTTACCTTTAAAGAGTTAAAAGAAAACTGTGGCTACTGTGAATGATTATAAAAAATATTAAATCAATATTTTATAAGAAAAAATGTTATTTTGGGAGATCTAATTTGCAGCCATTTAGTCCGTTTTTTGATTTTATTCTATGTAAATAACTATCTATACATACAGGTATCAAAGTGAAAATTCAGTTCAGTTCAGTTTCATTTGTATTAATCTTAAAACTATTTACCAATTTACATTAGCTTTTTTATATTTATTAACGTCATTCTATTATTTATATTATTTGTATAAAAAAAGCTGAAGAAGAAGGAATAAGAGTGAAAGAGAAAAGTCACTATATAGTATAATTTTATTTCATTACTATAAGTAATTGAAAACAATATTTACTGTAAGTACGGAGAGCATGATATTTAAATTGTGATAGTTATGGAGAATAATAACTTTAAGTTACATAGCTAGGATACAAGTGATGAATGCCGTATTTGACATCAGCTTGAAATCTGAAATAAACACATAGTTATGTCAACAAATGATTACACTAAAATAATAAATATGTTACATTACTTCAACACTCGCGGTATAAACCTATAATTTTTCACATGAAAATAAGAAAAGAAAATATCTTACCCAACGTGGTCGTCGGCATAATAACGAACTGTCCTCTCAGCTCCATCGGGCTGATGCAATGCGTAGTATCCTCTAACTACGTCACCGTCGCGGTGTTCCTGCTGTTCCTTGATGTCCCCGGTGTGATGGTCCACTACTTTGTACCCAAAGTTATATCTAGGATAGGCCTGTTCATATGAAATTAGAGAGTTTACTTACAGCTGTAAATCTAAATAATATACCTCAACTTATACAACAATTTCAGTAAGCGATGGAAACAGTGAGAGCAATGTGACATATTTATAATGGTCATAAATTTATGGTCAGCCAATATTATATTTTATTTTCCCTTTCGAGTAATACCTTTTAAATATAATTTTACCCTTGAACACATCTGCAACCAACGAATATATATGGAACACTTTATTTTCATTAGACCCCAACCTCATTACAAAGGTTTCTAATAAGATTTTTTGAATAACATACATAGTGATCAACGTTTCTGTGTCCGTATCCATGTCCGTATCCGTGTCCGTGTCCGTATCCATGTCCGTATCCGTGTCCGTATCCGTGTCCGTATCCGTGTCCGTATCCGTGTCCGTGACCGTATGGGTATCCATATCTATCTCCGTATCCGTGTCCGTATCCGAGACCATATTCGGAACCATATACGGGACCATATCCAGGACTGTGACCATAGAAATATTGTCTTGAGTATCCATGCTCACGTACGACTTCAGGATGCTCGTCGTGTCGGGAGTGGGCAAGGTCATTCTTGTACCCGTGTCCGTGTCCGTATCCGTAACCGTATCTGGGATATGGATACAGTCCTATATATATAGGGCTATATCCATAGCCATATCGTTTTGCGTATCCATGTTTACGTACGACTTCAGGGTCATTCTTGAGTCTGTCGTCGCAAACTGCAATTACCGCGAATGCGAGTAAGCACAGGACCTAGAAGTCGAGAATATTATGTGTCGCTATATATTTGGTTTGAAATATACTAGAAGTATTTGTCATTATGTCTAATAAGCCACAATATTTATTATTTTTATTGCTTCACGCAGTGCATCTCACGCAAAGCAGAGTAAGGACCGCGCACCACCAAATTTTGAGATATTGCTGAGCGTCTTGAATGGTGGTAACTCTTTCCTATGGAGATCCCAGAAAAGCTGATCCCCGTTCAAAATAGAACTCATAATAAGCATATAATAAAAACGCTATAGTCAGGCGCTGCGTCGCTGCGCCACGACGGCCTCAATATATATAAATCGTGTAAAAGTAATTTGGTTTTTTTTTATTTAAAAATCGATATACGAGTATGAATATTAACTACAATTAATTCTATTACCAGTTATACCAGTTAACTGTTACAGTTAACTGTATTTACCAATATACTAAGCGATCTTAACTTTTCTTAACAGGCTTTTTGTCACCAGCGTTTATATTAATAAAATAATTAAAATTGAAGACTAATATAATTTTAGAGACTTACTTTAGCCAACATTTTGTTGATAACTCTTTTAATAACAAATACAAGAACTCAACTGACACTGTTGCAATGAATTACCACGTTTTATATAATTATCGTCTGCAAGGGTAAATATTAGAGATTTATTGATTTCCCCGACAGCGTCATTAGCACCTAATATGCTATAATAGTTTCATGCGTTCCACACGTAATAAATACTCAATAAACGTTCCTGTACGGATTGTAATGAATTAAAATTCCAATTAACCAATCGAAAGTACACAGCAAAGGGAAAATATAATATTTATGTTATTTATGTTATTCAAATATTAAAAGTTGTGAATAAAAATATTTTAGATAATACATAGAGGTTCTATGCAAAATCTCCATATTCGAGACATTTCGTATCTCTTGGCGGAACCCGATGCTGTATTTAGCGCAGCAGAACTGGCGGTGAACGCAGTAAAATAATTTGGAGAATTAGCCAGTTTTTGTATAGTTATTTATAAAATTATTATTTTAGCAATTAAAACAGCTGCAATTATGAACTAAACAACAAAAGCAAGTAAGGGAGAATATAACAATGATATTAATTTTCTCTATACAGATCTACGAGTGTAATACCACAATGTTGCTGCGTTTTGGGTTCAACTGGAGGATGCTTAAAATAGAAGCGGCAAAATTTAAATTGCAACGTTGATTTTCTTTGTTGTTGCTTTTCTTTGCCTCCTATATACTTGTAGTTTGTAGTTTTTGTATTTTAATAAGTTCTTCGAATAAAACACATCGTTACATATAAACATTACATGTTATTTTAAGATTAAAATAAATAAATCTCTTCGCTGTATCTCGCACATAGCAGGATAGGCAGAGAAAACCTAGTGTTAAGACATTCTGCTCCCCACTTTCTGCCTAATTCTGGAGGCATTGCATGTTGAGTGACAGAACTCAGTGCAGCGAACTTTATATGGTGTCGAACACCAGAGCGAGGAAATAGAATTTAATTAAATATTTCTTCTCCTCAAGTGGAGATGGAAACCACAACCAGGCGGTTTTACAGTCACATTCTGTGCGCCTGCGCCACGACGCCTGCGGCTGCGCATTTTAAGATTAAAAGCAATTAATCAAATATTATTTTGTAAATTACACAACAATTTTTTATTTACTTTTATTTAGTTTATGTAGTAGTTATTAATCATAGTAGTTATTAACACTAAGAGAAACGCTACATTATTGGTTTGTTTACTAATTTACAGAATACAAATTGGGCTTATGTTTCTGCATATTACCGAAAAGGTCGGCAAAACATGTTGAGCAAATAGCTAAAACGATGTTATCCGTAACGTAGGCTGGAATGGTATCTTAGGTAATATATCTTTCAAAATTTTTACAAATTATGGGTTTTAACATGAAAAAATATTATTCTTTATAAGATTTTTATCTTCAGAAATAGGACCTAAAAAAGCACCTAAGAAGATAACACCTTTTTATTAAAGTATTAATGAATGTACCAAACACACTCGCACGTCTGTGCGGTTTTAACAAATCTTGCAGCGGATCGAAAACTTTCCGCGTAAAACCTCATCTAACTTAAACATTCGGATTAAAAGCACCGTGAATGTTTTATTATTTTACATTCTATACAAACATATAGGCAAAATAAACATTTTAATATATTAAATGTTACTTTATTTACTTACTGTTCTTTAGTTAGGTAGTTAGTATAATATTAAAATATATTTTGCCTTCATTTCTATTTTATTTATTGTATTTGATTAAATGAAGTATTTAGTAACTCTATCACTTTTATATAGAAAGAATACAAGAAAGAGATTGGGAGCTGAAAATTATATTTTATAAAGCTTTTTATAAAGAAAGTGCAAGTTTAGCAGACAAATCTATCTAAATTTGTAAAAAATATATTATTAAAAAAACATTAAACTATAAAAGCATTAAGAAATATTAGTATGAGAGCAATAACTGTAACGGCTCGTACACCATTACGCCACATTTTCCTTCGGCGCATTCTACCATGACGCTGCAAAAGACAGTGCCGCACATTTTGTACATGACTTATTGTGGCTCTCTGGATTATTCAGAAAATAAAACTGCAGAGAAAACGCATACAGCCGCCGTTTTTTATCCCTCGCGGCGACCACTCGTAGGTACGTACGAGCTTTACTCACATACCAAAATGTGAACTAAAATTAAAGCAATTTTTTTTAATTTTGTGAAGAATGATAAACGCTCGTTTTACTTTTACGTGTTTACAAATGTTTATGTCGTAAAAAAATTTATGGCAGAAGCATTTAAATAATTAATGTTATATGTACAGAAATGTCCTTTTTTAATAATTTATTCACACTTACTTATAGTAGACTTATAGAATCAGTTTGTTCGCGAGAAGCTATTATTGAGAAATAATTTTCGAGAAGCTAATATTTCAGTTCATTTCAAAATAAGTACATACATACGCCTGGAAACTTACATGTTTGTCAACTATTTATAATTGACCTTTCCGTTGACTGACTCGCTCTTGACTGGCTTTTTCTTTATTATTTACTTAGAAATTATAAGTTTCAACACTATAATAGATGAGAACTATTTTAAATATTTTTTATTACAACCCGAAATCAAACCCATAATATCTTTATTAACTTGGAAGACAACTGAAGATGAAGCTTAATATCATAACAGACGCGCCTATCATAGCGGTACCGAACAACCATTTATAATTATGTACGTTATGAATGTACATAGAACTTGTCATATAAAGGTCTTAAATAAAATAATTAATTAATTTTTATTATTATTATTTTTATTTATATTTAAGATTTTTAATAAAGCCAATTTTTTAGCAAATAAATGAAAATATTAAACGTTTTATTCCACAAGTGAGAATTTAACCAACTACCGTTGCTTTTACAGTTGAATCCTTCTGCCATTGCGCCACGACGGCGTCGGCTTCAATTTACTATAGCTAATGTGAATTTTTTTAATTAATACAATTTAAAGTCAATATTAATAAATAATTTAAATAATCTTAGTAGGTACGTAACGCTAATACCCTAATATCCCGCTACAATGCGATTGAGGTATGCTGACAATTGCCTATTATACGTGTTAGTCCTAGGTATCTCCAGGAACTGCAGCGTTACAAAACAAAGGATACTCGAGTCCACCCCGATAACCTAAGAGGCTTCTCGAATTCATTGTGCTACCCCCACGCCCACGTTCCGGTACCAGAGAGCTGGAACGACGAGTATTGTGGCTTTGATCAAGTTAACGTACAAAACATCTCGATGGCCACAACTATTTAAGAGGATTAAGTGAAGATGAATGTTGATCGCATGTTTCAGCGCAATAATTTTGTATATTTGCACAAATTTATATCAAATTAAATATAAGTAAAATACATCAAAGCTACCGGTTTTTACAAAAAAATATATATTAATAGAAAATTATAATAGTTAACTAAAGTTTTTAAGCAAATTACAAATTATATCTTTTTATTAATATATTTAATATTACATAAAGGTAACTTGGAGAGTTTAAAACGATGTATTTCGTATTTTCATAACAAGCTGCACGTAAAGCCTAGAGCAGTCGGTAGCCTGAAGGCATGACTTTTAAAATTAGCAAGCTAAGTTATATTTTAGAACACGTCTGAATATAGTAGATTTAGTGAATTCTTAATTTAATATATAAACTGTAATTGGATTGGAGACGCTTATTATTAAGAAACAGAACATTACAGTTTTTGAATTAGTACATGTTATGTGAGGGGCGGAACTCAACGCTGTGCTTTGTCTACCAGAGATGCGATAAGGAAATATTTTCGACTTCCTCCAGTATCTTTTCCTCCTTCTTTCATCACTCATTCGGTCGACGCACCCAAACCAGCTGAACACGTTCTTTTTCATTCTCAACGTGACTGGCCATTCTGTGTATTTCTTCATTGCGGATTATGTTCTATATTCCATCAGCTAAGCTGACTTCGTATATCTTCCGAAGAGATCGTATCTCCACGGTATTCGTCTTTCTTTCATTGTTCTTTTGTAATACCGCCGTTTCGCGTGTCTTCCATCTCTACTGAACATACTTCCCAAGTATATTACTTCATTCACTTATTCTAATATGTTCATCATTCACACTGACTCGTATTCAGGCTTAGACCATTATAAACGTAAATAAATATTTCACTTACTCGTGTGGGGATCGAACCCACAACCGTCGCATTACAATTACACTCTTGTGCCGCTGCGCCACGACGGCTTCTAAAATTGTTTAATAGTAAGATTTTCAAGACAATGCAAATGAGTTCTTTTAATTTGCCTTGCCTTGTTTACAATAAACGGAATATCGTGTGAAGCTGAAAATATATATGAGTATAAGAAAAAGAAAACAGCCTATTAAAAATGAAGAAAAATATATATTTATACATAAGACGCAGTCGTAGCGTATGCGACTGTAAATGTGATGATTGTGGGTTCAACTCCGCGAAGTAAAATATTTAATATTTTCATTTCTTAGATATGGCATTTTAACGGGTACGAAGTCTCTTATTTCCAAGTTCTCTCTGCCTACTCCGCTATATGATGGATACAGCGTGAAGCTACAAAAATATATATTTATGTAATACACATTTACACTTACGTTACATGGCTTCAAAAACCGTCATTGCATAGCAACATCGCCATATAAACAAAACCAGATCTCCATACATTTCGACAGTGATATAAAAGTGTTATTACAAGTAAAACAAATCGAAACGCAACCTGAAACCACGGCGTCCCATATTCTCATAAATATGTACGCGGCGCTACGGCGGCGCTACGGCGGCGCTACGGCGGCGTCTACCTACATACGTGCATGCCTGCTGTCATCATTGTTTCACTGCAACGAGTGCAGGCTGGTGCAATATTTGTCATGTAGCCTCGTAGGCAGTATATAGTAGTAGTAGGTCACAGCGGGAAGTATAAAATAACCCCATAGTAGTCGTTGCACGTTCTACTTAAGCATATTGGATGAAATGATTTGTTTCTGTGGAACCTGGTACCGCTTTTGTATCTGTGCGTCTCGCGCGTTTTTAATATAGAAATATTAAAAAGGACTTTGTTTATATTTGATTGAATTTTCATCAAATTATGGTAACAAGCAAACGCGGCGTTAAGTCCGCCACTCTACACATATTACCTTGAAAATTCATCTTAAAGTGAGGAACTACTACTACTACCTACTAGTATATTTATCAAAAATGTCTATATTAAATCACAGACGACATTATTATATTATAAGGTTTCAGAAGTGAAATATAAAAAGAAATACAACTTAACTTTAATATTACAAAATACAATTGTATTTATGCATAAAAATATCTATTAAGTTAACCTTGAACGGCTAGAAACTAATATAAAACACCAATGACGATTCAAAAACACATACAAGTACTTACTCAGTGTTAATTATAGCAGTACTTTAAACCAATGCACAATATTTATTAATTAGAACACATTACACATTGAATTACTTGACAATTCACTAACAATAACTAATAAAAACTTAATAACAAATCACATCGACTACAACTTCTAAGCTCTAACGTTTCCAGGCGCCAAAAAGGACCGCCTAGTTCGAATCAGCGCTTTTTATATCTCCAATGAAAGAGCGGCCATACTTCCACGTTGGCGTTTTACACGTTGTAGTCATAGACAATCGTCATAGACAATCGTCATAGACAATCGTCATAGACAATCGTCTATGACTTGACACGTTGCAGAATATCTATGAAAGTTGATATTTTGTAGTACGACAGTCTCCTAAATATATAATTATACGGTTATAAATTCAATTTCATATACGATTAATAAATAAATAAAAATCTGCCCTTTTTATAGGAAGGTACAAAATAATATACAGTAACCAAAAAATAAAGATAAAATTTTGTAGAATTTTTTTATTTTGGTTTAATAAAAGTATTATTTGGTTTAATAAGATATTGTAAGAAAATGGTTTGACTTCATGATGGACAAACAAAAGAAGGGATTTTGAAAAATTTAAACCCTAAAAGGGTGAATTAGAGGGGGTTGAAAGAAGCTGCCCAGGTCGGTAATCAGATATTAACTTAGTTCTTACAATAAATAATACATTTGTAGATATTTTTTCAGCTTCTCGCTGTATCGCACATACTAGTAGCAAGTTAAATGAAAGGAAAACCTAATTTATACGTTCTTGATTTCTTACCAGTTTTTTACACATTGCGTATTGGGTGGCGGAACTCTCCGCCTCTCTCCGTCTGCCAGACTAGAGAAATGAAAATAATTAATTTCAACTATTAAGGATCAAACACGACCCTCCCGTTCCATTGTACTACGATTGCTTTTTATTATACGCACAACAAAAATCAAGAAATATTAAAAACTACTACGAAGCATGTAACCTATTTACTAAATAACTCTTCTGTTTACAGCGAACACTTCAATTCAGTACAACACACCTGCCCATATAAATGAAATTAGCATAGAAACTAATTATTATTCTATGTTCAGCACAGATAAGGCAATAAACAACAGATATTTGATAATCTAATAAAGTCATCTCTCATTCACATGCATTATAAATCTCTATGGGGCTATGAATAGACAACACCGTTGTTTATGATTACGCAGATTTATATTATCTATGGTTATAACGTATAAAGTCAAATTATTACCCTCCTATATAAAACAATATCTAGATTCTAGCATTAGAATAAAATTAATATGCTCATAATTACAGATAAAAAAATATTTTAATATTTCTAATTAATTATTAAAAAATATGCTGGCAAAGGGAAATTTAGTATTTGATTCTTTTTATTTAAGATTCTTACCTTTACATATGTATAACAGCATGAATGATTCCAATAATTTTTTGGGATTTTATTGCGGGTTGTCAGCAAATCTCATTATTCCTCTTTACTTAACTTTTGCGAAATTTCGACCTTCAATTATCTATATATAATATAATTATCAGAAAAAAAAGATAAATATTCTTATAAAAAGAGATTTTTTAATATTAATTTCAGATATCAATAAATCTGTGAACGTAATTTAAAAGCGCTATCAAGATAGAATCAAAAAATACTTGAAAATCCCACCTTTATGAATCTCAACAAGAGAACATTTAGTTTAACAGCAACCCCTAGTCGTTGCGTTTAAATAAATATTTGTAATTTCGGATACAAAGAGAACTTTCCTCGGAGATCTTTACGAGATATTTACGAGGTTTGCATTGTTGTATGAACAAGAAGGTATATTATTTCATAACTTCGGCTTCATTTCGGTTGTTGTTTTTGCAAAAAATAACACCAAAAATTCCGGATCATTTCCGTCGCGAGCACCTCGCACGCGTACAATGCGCGCCGTTTCTGAAATTAAGTATTAAAGAAGGATTTCGGATAAGCTTTTTGAAATGACCGTCTTAAGCAAGAAGATAATGTATTTTTAGATGATAACGATAATATCACATAATTATTTTTTTTAAGTTAATATTGATAATATAATTTCAATACAAAACAACACAAAAAGGATTTTCATATTAAAATTAAAATACAAAGATGTTTCATATTACTTTAAGTTCGCTAAGTACGCAGAGCGCGTACAGAACTTATAAGGAAGGCACGGACGGATGCATCAGGCGTTTCCGAAAGTTACACAGAGTGCCATATGTCTTCTTACAGTTGAGTCTCAAATCCTGTAACAGAGTTGCACTTGTTACATTATTATATTATTAAAATTGGTGAGGATGTTGTGGAGCAATATATGTATATTATAATTTTTATTTCGAAAATCCCACGGCATTGAAATTTACGCGATTATAGCATAGATATTAATCCATGAGCGTAGGAGAAGAGGGACCGCTTCACTCCAGAAATATTGCTGCCTGCCTGAAAAATATATTTACATATAGTAATCGTATAGTTCAGGCGTGCGAGGCCGCGGGCGGAACGCTAGTGTATATATATTAAAGAAATAAATTCATTAAACAGACGACATGTCTTATGAGATATATTATTTTCATGTCAGTTGGTGATCGTGATTTATGAATACAATATTGTATATTTTAATATTATAACCCCATTCCATATTATTTTATATATTCATTCTTTTTTATAAGTTTTTCATTCATTTATAATACTCTTCGTAGCTTCACGTTTAATATTTTTTTATATTTTTATTTTAAATATTTTTGTTGAGGCCAGTCGTGACCCAGTGGCAAATACATGTGACTATGAACGCGACAGGTCGTAGGTTCGATTCCTACGAATCGATTAAATATTTTAATTTCTTCGCTCTGGTGTCAAAGTAAAGCGCGTCGTTAAGTCCCGTCACCCAACTCGGAGTGTCTTAACACTAGGTTCCATCTGCCTACCTGTGTGCGGGATTTCTTTTCATATAAATCTACTTTCTACAATCTCTATTGCAATCGTTCGTAAACCTAAACACGTAGTATGTTAAAGGAAGCAAACTCGGGCCGGGGAAGTTTTCAGTTATTTGTCAGCGCTTCCCCGAATCTCGAGCGAGACCAGCGGCACCGAGTCCGAGCTCTGCGACTGCTTTATAAAATCTAATTATCCATCCACTAATATTTAAAAAAAAACATTATACAAATTCTCATTATTGTAAAAAATAATTTAATGAAATAATTTATATATTATATTTTTTAAAGTAAACTACAATACTCGTATTTCAGAGATATATTATATATAATAATTATTATATATATAATAATAATTATTTCATTCCCTACATACATATATATATTTCCTTTGTTATCTTTAGAATATTAATGTTAGTAAACATCGAGTATTAAACTCCCCAGTCCATACTATTTGATTAAAATTATGATGGACAGATGGTATTATATTATGAAAATATATTTTCCTCTTTGTTCAACACAGGCTTGTTATTTTATTAAGATCAAGTTCTCGTAATACGGCCCGTTCAGTTCGTTACTTATTATTTTACAAATAGAATTAAGAAAGAGCGTTCTTGAGGAAATACTTGTTGTATTTAATAATGATCGTATATAAAGAAAGAAGAGTAAAAAGCAGTTGCACAATTATTGGAAGTGTAGTTTTTATTTGTCTTATTATGTTTCACTGTAGCAAGTGCACTGTCTAGATTCGCCCTATTCCGAGGTGGATATACAAAGTACGTTTGGTCTTTCGTCTGTGTAAGGTAATTTCTAATATGGAGACCAATATATATTATATAAAAGTGTTTATGTATATAGATAAATTGTACTTTTTTTTTCACTCTCTCTATCTCTCACTATTGCTCTTTTTCTGTGGGCCCTTCATGTCTGTATATCGTGGTCACGGTGGATGGACTTCTATCCACTACAAGTGTCTTTCGGTAGGGTCCCATTATCCAGCATTACCTATTTTAGGGGGGACTTAGCCTTACATTTTCTAAAAAGTATAATTTAAATTTTCCAATAAAATCCTATTTCAAAACTGAAGGCTTTTGAGGCCACCATAGCCTAGTTTCACAGCAAACTCGATGGTTGGTTCCCCATTCAGAGGAAGAAACTTTTTCTGTATCCTCTTTCTTGCCGTACTGAGACTAAACGTGGTAATGAGTTTCCCCATTTAATTCGAATAGTATCAAGTTCAGGCTGAAACCAGAGAGTGGAGTGTCACATTAGGTTAGGAGAGAGCTACATTAGGTACTCTTGACACTTTTCTAAACAAATATCAAAACAATTTCTGAATATATTTCAATATACTCTTTCCTATATAAAGAGAGAGAGACTTACAAAATCAGAAACGCTGTAGAGTCGTCGTGTTGTCGCGACAGGAAAAATCCGTCATCAATCTGCCGAGAACCTATTTCCTTACATTCGATCCCTCCCGTCGCATACGAGTTACAGTCAACTTTTATCAAAATATTTTCTATTTATTATAATAGAAACATATTTCATAGTAAATAAGCAGTTTTTTTGACTTATATCAGATCAAGTTTTGAAAAGTGTATTTATATCGAAATTCGATGTCGGGTTATGAATTCAATAAGTAAAGAAATTATTAATTGTAACTTACTTGTTTGATTAGTACGATGATAATCAATTTTTAAAGTTTAGTCACAGATCTTTACATAAAAGCGTATGACTGAACCCTACGATTGTGGGTTCGATTCCTATTAGGAAATGTACTGAAATTTATGCGAAACATAAGAAAAATAAGAATAGAGAGGCCGATATTGTATCTAGGATAATGTCATCAAATTAAAAATCAAAATCATTATTATAACGCATAGTAAGTTTCTACAAGTTTAAATGAGAGATTATATGGCTCAATGATAGGTCTGGAGGAGCGCCAAAGCGCCTCGAGGTAACAATGCGGCCCTGCCAAGACCTCACTGATAGATGGCTGAAGGAATTTGCGACATTTGTGAATGTAGGCTGCTTCATTAGATATTGAATGTCGGAGAGTTTATCCACCATTGAATATGATATATACAAACAATTATATGTATTTAATATTATCCACTAAAATGTATTAATGATAATCGTTAATTCATTTTTATATTTGTAGTTTATATTTGAGAGGCCGTCGTAGCGTAGCAGAAAAAGGGTGTGACTGAAACACGACGCGAAATATGTATTTACGTTTATATTTTCATTTTCTTGCTTTGATGTCGAGACAAAAAAAGTTTAGTACTTTTAAAAAATACATTTAAAGCATCATTTTTGAAATAAGACAGTCGTTATATTGCAGTGGGCTTACGAAATCAGGTCAAATTCAGCTTTCAACAACTTGTAAGTAAGCTCTAAGAAAATCTTTACGTTTTAATTATAAAGAAAATTAATATCCACCTCCTGGCATTCAGATACAGATATAAAACTGAAGCAAGGACAGAAAAATCAACTACAATATAAATATTAGTACAGCTGACTTATTTAGCGTTTGCCATACACAAAGAAAAAAGAGTAAAGCACTAAGAGGACAAATTTTTTGATAATTTTTTTTTTTCTAATATTAATATAATTCCTCAAATAAAAAGTACAATATATATAAAATGGCATCAACAATATAAAATTTAACATTTTAAACCATGTGAATTGGCACAAAAGTAACTATCAAGGTTCGTTTCTACTTGAGATGGCCTTCACATTTACACGTTACGTATTACAATTCATAGAAGCTATTGTGATTTTAACAAAGGACTTTCAATAACCAGTAGGGTATTGGCAGCACTCAATCGGCGAGGCAGTATGCAGCCCACGTAGCGAACTTCCAGTTCCACAATCTCAACCCTCAAAGTTAGCCAAAGTGCTACTAGAAATCCCCCATGTAACCGATAGGCAAAGGAAGCCTAGTGTTATGACACTCCATTCCCTACTATCCGCCGAATTCTGGAGGCATTGCGTGTTGAGAGGGGGAACTTAACGCCGCAATTTGCTTATATCCATTATTATAGGTATTTTTAAATATTACAAAGTAAAGATCTATTACTGAACATTATAAACAACGATTACTATATTTGTAGATAATACCTACAAAATGAGAGCATATTTCCGTAAATTGAAGTTTATAAACTTTTATAAGTTTCACTTCCTGTTGACCTACAATCTTAAAATTGGTACGGAAGCCTCGGTGGGCATTACTGACTCGCACTTGACCAGTTTAGTTTTTTAATAAAAAAAGCCGAGCTTATATATAATTCAGATCTTTCCTTAATTTAAATTATGTGTTCTATATTAGTGAACCGTTTAGTGAAATCTAGTACTGTATTGTATTTTTAAATCGACTTGATATATAAATAAATGAATATATATTATATATAGCTTGCCTTATTTCCTGTGTCAGCGCTACTGACGAACGAGCTCGTTACTGGTGGCGACGAAATTGGGTCTTACACCGTTACATTCTTCATTAAACTTTTATTGTTTCTGTCTCGGGGCCTCTTTATGTGCACTAAGTTTGATATGAACGATAACAAAGTCCACACCAGTGAAGTGACTGTGTAGACGTTTATTACGGCAGATATTGTACTAAAACTAGTTTTACTTGTTAATTACATAAACTTATACATTATTTATCAATTTTCATATAAATTATATTACGTTACTGACTGATTATGGACGGCAAGTGATTCTTCGAAAATTAAATTTGTAATATTTTTATATAATTTTTTTAAAATAATTTCAATAATTATGTCGATAAAGGTAAATTCTCTTAAAGTCAGCTATTTTGAGGCCTTAAATTTTCTATTTTATTTAGAATTTGCTCTAAGACTAATCGAACTGGTAAAAAAATAATCCATAATTAATAGTAATCATAATTTTCGTTAAAAAGTATATGAAAGAAGTCAGTGGTGCAGGGGTACAGGTATGTGACTCTGAATATGATAGGTGGTGGTTCGATTCGCTCTCGATAAAATGATATTTTTTATATTTTCTTGTGTCGTTGATTTCTACTACTCGATGCCTTTATATTCGGCGGAAAATGGAGAGTTCCTTAACACTAAGTCTTGTGCCGTTTCTACTTTCAAAAAAAAAGTATATGAAAGAAATTTTTATACCACAAAAGATAGTTTTATATTCACTCAATAAATAATGTTTTTGACATTTAAATTTATATAGAAGCTTTTGGACTACGCATAAGCTCATGTTATAATGAATGATTTATTATACAAACAAGTAAATTTAGTATGTACATTTATTTCATGTCTCTCGAATTACATTGCATTAAGACGACTCAATTTTGTTCATTATGCTACGAGTATATGTATATCTGTCTCTATCTCATTTAATTTTGTCACTGAAAATGTCTGATTTTTAATAGATATTACATTATATTCATGATGATAGCTTGAGACTATCGTGGCATAGCGTAACTTATTAATTTGAAGGCGATAAATGTGAATTCTATTCCCACTCGGCAGATAAAAAAAAACAAAAATTGAAATATCTTAGCGAAAAAATGTATAAAATAACGACCCGACCGATTCTCTTCAGGTTGCATCCCACATGTAGCAGCCTCGTCTTATGACACTCCGTTTGTTTGTGGTTTTTGAGTAAAACCGTAACAGACAGACTTTCGCATTTATAATATTAATAGAGATTAATGTCAAGATGAAGAACGTTCAGCTACTTTTCGTAATAATGATATTACATTTACGACCTCATTTAATCAGATAAAATTGAGCTTTAAAGCTGAATGTGCAGAAAATGATCTTATTTTACAGAATTATCGTTGAACAGCCTGTCAAATTATATTATACATATATTCCGGTTCTAATAGGAGCCAGTCTTAGCATAGAGGCATAAGCGATGGGTTGTATTTGCATGTTTTTTTCTGTAGCTTCACGCTGTATCCCACATATAGCAGGGCAGCGCGTTTTGCCTCATACCAGTGCGGGGCAGTGAAATTCTTGAATATTTCCAAACGAACTATCACGCTTACAGTCGCACGGTTGTATCCTGCACCATTACGATCTCCAAATCCTTTTACAGGGTATATTGAAATTGTTGTGGTTTCAGATTTGAGAAAATATTCCGACACCTAAACAACAGCTTTTTGCCAAAATAGCGGAGTAGAAGAAGAAAATATTAGAAGAAGAAAATACAAGCAGTATTTTGTGTACAAAATATTATAAAATTCTCTAGAAGTAAAATAATGAGATGGTCGGTTTTTCATCGTGATTATTTGAAGATTCAAATTCCCAGACGACGTTTTTAAGAAAATATATTCAAATTTAATTACTAAGGTTTTGTCCAAAGGAGATAATTGCGACATAATTTAGAAATAACTTTAATTCAAATTATTAAGGCATTTACATACTCGTCTAAGTTTAACTTTTTTATTTTAATACGTTATAACAAAAAATAAATAAAAAATATAATTAATAAAAGACACAGCGGGGTAGGCAGAGGGAACATAATGTTATGTGAAGCTAAAAAATTAATGTAAAAGTAACTATTAATTTACGACCTCACCTACATTTTCATTATTTACATTTATGTACCAGTATATGTATAGACTTTAGACGTCTTTATTGAGATACGCCATTACTAATAAGTATTGCCAGAGTTAATAAGCATTAGGGCTATCTCTGAGGATTCAAATTATATAGAATGAACCTACTACCTTTAGAGAAGCATTTAGAAAGGTAAATTACCTGTTAATATAATAAACTGAGCTCAGTGATGTAGACTATTTGAGTTGGAGTCTCAAGGCGGCGTAATTACTCGCACCGCACTTTATCTTAAGGTTACTCTTTTAAGATACGAGTTTTATTGTACTTCAAGGGAATCGCGTTTATTAAATAAATTGTATTTATAGCTGTATTTTATATCTATTTTAGTATTTGCCTATTATGTATTTCGTTAATATTTTTTTATGTTATATTTATAATACCTTTAGGTCTCTTTATTCGTAAGAAAAAATTGATAAAACGTTTGATACAAATAATGTAACATTGAGCTTTTGAGCCACAGAAAAATCAAGTTTCTCGTCATCGCCGAAAATCAGTGAAAATTATACATATACTAAAAAAATATTCCAAACTAAATATTTCAGTGTAGATGCAGTTCATTATGTGTCGTATTATATCTTATATTATATATCTAACATAATATAAATGATATATCTAATATTTACTCAACAAAGCAAATTTGAGTATGACAGTGCGCTCATTCTTTCTAGAGATATTATGCCATTCATTTGTTAATATTTTTTTCATATAAAAGATCTTTCAACTCTACCCCAAAAACATGAAACTGAAAATCTTTACAAAACTATTATTGTAACGTTACAGCCATCAATTAGTCTAAGACGGCTTACAATGTACCTGCGAGGTACTCGCTGCAGTTTCTATTTGGTAAAAGAGGAACCAGCTCTGTGAATACAGGGATTATGCAGAAAAAATATCTCTCGTACACTACAAAATGTGGAATTGAAAATGAAGTAAAAGAATATTTTACTTTTGGCTTCCTTCCTGGTGTAGTCAGCTAATACCGGGATTATGCGTTTTGAGTGCAAACCTTTACAGATGGTTTGGTAAATGTGCATTTTGTAAACGTAATGACCAGACCATGACAGTTTATTATTTTAATAATAAAATTCAAACGGATCGGAGTTATCAAAAATCAGCAGGTATATTTAATCACATTGCTGAAGGCAACAATTTTCCCAAAGTGAAATTGCTTCCAAAGATTTTTATCGTACATTCTCCGATAAATAAATCTAAGTTAATGTACGAAAATCTTATTATATTTTCATTCTAATTACACTCATATAAATGTAATACCAACGGATTGCAATAATGAGATACGTTTCATCTCAATTATTTGTAAAAACAGAAAGTAGCTTTTGATGTAACTACGTACATAAATCTTACTAAAATCTTGAAAACACGTGCCACCCAGTCTCTTATGAGCTTTTCTATTATTCGACAGATTTTTTGTGGAGAAAGTTAATGGTGTTTTTCTTTGTTTCCCTTCCAAATGGAGGATATGCAAATATTTAATATTATCGCCGGAAAATGGACAAATGGAATGTCTTAACACTAGGTTCCCACTGCCTACCCTGCTCTGCGCGGAAAAAAATAATATAATTACAAAAATAGGAGCCGAGAGGCCGAAAAATTGTAGTGCGGGTACATGCTATCGTACTGTACACAGTAAACGCGACGTCTGAGGATTCGATTTCCACTCGAGAGAGCTCAACATGTCTCAGCTTAAAATGCCTCAAGAATTCAGTCTTAAATCAAATGAGGTATTTACGGGGAATTGAGTCTCTTATATGCGTGATACAGCGTGAAGATAAAAAAACGGTCGGTTTGTCTGCACGTACATAACGATGGCCATTCCTTGACCCCCGCAGCGTCACCCGCTACACAGCGCACTATTTTATTATTGCATTATTTTCTTTAGAATGACATTTTTAAAATAGTTATATCTTTTGAATAAAACATCCTATTAAAATGTAAAAGCGGATTTTTTGTGTAGATATTCATACGCTCTATAATGCTGTAGAATATTATACATTATTTAATTTTTATTAGGGATTCCTATTTTTTTTTGAAAATGTGAAAATGTTGCCTATTGCCATTGCTATTGCTCAGTGAAGATGCAGTGTTTTAAAGGTTTTTTAAATTGGTCCAGTAGTTTTTGTGTGAAAACATTACAAACATACAAAACATAAATTTTTCTTCTTTAATATATTAGTATAGATCACTATAATTTTCGTAGAAGTACAGGAAATAATCAATTTTGGTTATTGTTAAAAATTAAATATTTTCTTTATAATATATAATAAGATGACTACAGATTACAAACACTTGTAACACCATAAGCGCGACTGTGGTATACTTCAATTCCCGTTTTCAATATTGTGCTCGAAGTAATCCGCCTTAAGTATGCGTGCAACAAATGCCGAATAACTCTTTTTATTGGAAAGAGTCCTTGGAAACACTTGTTCCATCAAACTACCCTTTAGTTTTATGAAAATTTAGTAAGGTTCTGATTATGGGATCAGGTTGAAGCCGGTTTTTTTTTTGTTAAAAATTATAATTGTTAAATATAGAAATTGTAAGACAATATATATCAAAATATAGTGTAACAATAGGATTTAATAAGCCGATTCACAACTCAATTACAATCGTATTACATTCTCAACATTCTCGGCAGAGGTTACCAAATCATAAAACGAGGGGATCGCTCCTCGTTCCGTCATTTCCTGTGCAGTCTGAGATCCGCTCGATCGGAACACGAGGATTGATAATGTAAAATATTTCCCAACGTGAGAACAGAATATGAAAAAAGACGAAGTTGTCACATATAACAAAGATTTTGAAATAACTTGAGTTTGGTTAAAATTAAGTTAAATGTATGTATTTCAAACAATAGGTTATTTCGTATGTTCACAACATTTTTATATAGTATATAAAATAAGGTAGAAAATTTAAAAGTATTGTTATTACTCGTAGTTAGATACGTAGAGTTTTATTATTATTAAATATATAAAAAGAATTTTTACCGTAGTAGCGTATAAATATTATACTTTATAACAGTTTTATATAATAATATACTTATATAAATATAATTACAGATACATTAAAATATAACATATCTAAAACTGATAAAATCTTAATATAAAAGAAATTTTCTGAAATTGAAAATATCCCACGATTGTAATTGCATTTAATAAGTAAGTCTTGATGGTATAAATTTCAATCTGTTTTATTAAAATTTTAGCTTTAATGGATATTGTGTTCCAACAGCATTAAGTATATAAATTATTATAATGAGATACGCGTACTGAGGAGTAATAAATTAGAAAGTAACTGACGCTGAAAGAAATTAAATAAATTTATAAAGCAACCATTTTAGATTTAGATGAATGAATATTTAATATATATCCAATTACAATTATGTATTAATATACATATTTATATAATATATAAATGTTATTATTCTATTATATGACCAGCCGACCTGGGCGGCTTCGCCCGCTTGAGCTATGTATATATATTTTTCTCTTCTTAGTGGGTGTCCACATTATAGTAATAAACATCAATCCAAATGTCACGTTTCTACGCACAGCGTTTACGGTTGTGCGTGCGTCTTAACTCTGTCAGTGGGAACATTTCCTTTTATATTTAAAATATGAATAATATAATATTTAGGAAATATTTTTAGATAGAAACAACGAAATGATAATAGCGTATTACGTAGTTTTTAAACTTTTTCGTTACCGTCAAATACAAAGAATTTGAGGAAAGCAAGGAAATTATTTTTATAGTTTTAGCACATCTTGTCTTTTATTGGATAATTGCGTCAGAAGCTAGATATAGTATTCAAATCAAAATGAAACTGCGTCAGCGTCATTGGGGTAATTTCTAGGGGTCATCAGGAAGACATAATGCCATTTCCCGTACCCTTGATGTTTTTTTAAGTGCGGCCCCACTTATCCCGGGCGCGGTCTATTGCCGCGTATACCGGCTTACAGTTGGCGATGAAATGAATGATTTTAGATCACAAATTAAAACTTCTATATTCTTTTTATTATATTAGTTTCACAGTGTTATTGTAAGTTTATTTTTTGCAGCAAGTTTATTTACATAACATACTTTATATATTACGGGATATGAGGCCATCGTGGTCGACGTCGTGGGCACAAGGGTACAACCAACAAACGCAAAGGTGACATGCGATTTTCGCATGTTCCCTCTGCCTACTCTGCTGTGTGCGTTATACAGCGTGAAGCTGAATCAGAAATAAAACAAAGAATACCTTCGTTGGGTTTTCGGAGTGTCTTAACACTAGGTTCGCTCTACTTATCCTGCTTGCGAGACAAAACTACTACTGTAGAGTTACTTTACGTATTTATTAATACCGGAGCCATCTCAATCAACGCTTATTGACGTCACTAAATGTGGCTCTTAAAACGATTGAAAAGCTTATTTTAACACATACAATTTTAATCCTTCAAAGTGAGCTTCGTTGTCCATATGTACGGAGGAGAACAATGAGGACAATTAATTTCCAATACCTCCAGAATGAAAGCTCTCGAATTTATACTTCGTTAGGCGATTGACCCACTTGCATATGTTTGGTCAGCAATTTAACATACGTTTCGTGCTACCTCGATCGTAATATATAAGTATTATAATATGTATAAAAGACGATTATTTAGTTAACATGTCGAACTTAACTCTTAAATATTTTGATTGATGCCTTTACATGAAAACCAAGCTCAAAGAATTACCTTCACGCTGTATACCGTTATTCTCATAAATAAACTTGGTTAAAATATTAAATATTAAAATATTTAACCATTTCTTATGGTAGAAAAGTATGGCTGTCTGACTTGATAATCTTCTTTATTCTTTTTAAGCCTTCATAATCTTAATAATTTAAACTAATACTTAATACTTTAAACTCCTTTATAGAATATAGAATAACTATAGCTAGACATAAAAAAAGCCGAAGAGGCCTACAAAACTCACTATAACTCACGACAAACATCTCAAGCATGCGTGCTATGTTTGCATATTTTTCTTCAGCTTCACACTTTATTCCTCAAATTAGTATATCCAAGTAAGCAAAACGAACCAAGTGTGAAGAGATTGTTCTACACTTACGAGTTCGAAAAATTGAGTGTCGAGTGGCGGAACTCTACGCTCTCTCACCCATTAATACACAACAAGACTCAACTCTCTGTTAGAAATGCTTAAATTAGCATAAAGAGTGTCGACTAAACGTTTTCTACTTTACTTTTATTTTTAAATTTCGTTAAGTTTTGGATTTATGGTAGTTTTTTTTTAACTTTGGCAGCAGGGTATAAATAGGGAACCTAGTGTTAAGACACTCCCACTTTCCACCGAATTTCCGAGATATTGCGTGTTGAGTGGCACAACTCAATGCCGCGCTTTGCTTTGTTACTAGGGCGAAAAAATGAAAATATTAATAAATAATAGTCTACTTACCTGAGTGGGAATCGAACCCATAACTCTAAATTAATTATTTTATAATATAATTTTAGATTTTATAATCTTAAGGATAATGTTTCTAAAATTTGTAGTTTAACATATTATTTAAATAGTACACAATTAGCGAAGTAACGCAGTGTGAGTACCGTGATATTATAATGAAATAGGTGATTACGAAGTCTAGATTAGCTTTCCTGAGTACTTCAGCGAAGCGAAGTGCCAACTCTGAAAGCTGAAGATGCAATAATCCACAAAACATTACAGTTTGTAAGGAACGAATCCTCCTGGAATCAGGTCAACTGTATTTGTTATAGTCAATTTGAAAGTAGACTTTGAGATTTTATTACTTTTAAGCACTCTAAATTTCTTAAATATATATTGATATAATTATATTTATTTATGAATAAACGTTTAAGAAAACTATTATGTGTGCATACGAACAATATAGCGGAGGCCGTAGCACAGGGGCACAAGCGTGCGACTGTAAAGGCGACCGTTGTGGGTTTGATTCCCACTTGAAAATTTATTAAGAAAATTATATTATTTAAAATAGATTAATATACTTTGAAATATTATATTATTATATTAAATACATCACCATTTCCGAAATAAAGTAGGTTATTAGATCAAGCAAAAGCCTTAGATATACCAATATAAGATATTACCACTAAATCCGAGTAACGTGTAGTTTGAATGTAATCAGGTTAGCTTTGAATTTATTATGAACTCTGACACGAAGGTGTTATCCGTTCTAAATTAAGTTCTTTAATGTATGACATATTATTTTAGTATATACAAAATTCGAACAAATATGCCAGATGAAGGCTGAAAAATTGTATATAGATAGATATATACGGACTTAAAAAATCAATACATTTATTTATACCGACTTATATCTTTTAATGATGTGTACGTAACGTAAATATATTTCTATACACTCACTGTCGGCGTATGTGTGGAAAAAGTAACTTGTAGCATCTCAAGTTTCCTTCTTTCAAGCCACAAGAAACTTAAATATTCCACCAGACACCAGCGCCTCGATTTAATCAATAAAATGAAATATTAAAATACTCTATAGAATAGCAGTTTAGAGGTGTTATATTATAATATATATTATTTTCTCGTTTCCTTTGTAAGCAGCAAAGCTCCACATATTGGTCATTAACCAGCAAAGTACTACATAAACAGTAAAGTAACCGCTTCATTTCCTTCTGAGCATATTCAAGAGGCGGCAAACAATATCTCACTGACAATGGCTACGTTATGCTTGTTTATATACGACACAGTACGTTATGGCTGCCATTATAATAAGATAGATATTGAGTTAATTTCATTTAGTTGCATATTATTGTTTTATATTAAATATGTAGATTTTATAATATTAAATCTTATCATAATATATATTTTTAAATTAAAATCTTTCTTCTAAATAATCTTGCCGCAGTACGTAATATGTACCTTCACGATTCACAAACACAACTCATGAATGATACAGCACTCTCATGAATTTTATTGTGACATATGGAAGAATAGTGAGATAAGAGCTGAAGTCGCGGTACCAGTGACATAATAATACTCATATATATATATATATATATATATATTACCTTACTTCATAGGATCATTTCTATAGTAAGCTCTTCACGAGATCTACATAAGATATAGTTCTTACCAAACAAAATTTAGTCGTTATTTTTGTTTTTTTTCTAGTAATTGAATTGATTTATAACCAATAACACAGAATAATCTTGGTTCTTGCATTTTTATAAAAATCTTGCAGAGAATCTCGAGCTCTTAGGTTAAACGTATATCTCACGGCTCTTTATTGATGAATGAATATTGAATTTATATCTAGAGCATTGCCCCATAGCAGCAAAATACTATGGAAATGCCAATGGTAGACTATTCGGACAGTTTCAACGTCCATCATTTGTCTTATTTTTTTAATTGAGAACGCAGCAGAGCTCCGTTTATCCACAAGTGCTTCCATATGGTTTCCACTGAAGTTTGGAATCTATAGTTATACCTGAGAAAATAGCTGATTCCGATACGTTGAAAGTTTCTCCTTTAATTAATAGACTATATATACATATTTGTTATATTCTCAATACATATTATATTGAAATATATTAAAATACATACATAATATATTAAAATACATTTCAAGCAATCGAGTTGCTAAGCGAGAAATTTTGTTTTAAGAAAAGGTCGCCCAAAATGAGATTCCTGAACGCTTATATAGCGTTTCCTGACTCTACCTTTTGTGACACAAAAACAATGCCTTACAAAAATATTGTCCTATAAAAAATCTATTAAAAAATTCGCGAAGCCACAGTAACCGAATACGAGAATTTATTTTTATATACCTTATTAATTTTATTAATAATGTTTATGAGTAGATAAAGTGTAGTATCACAAAATGATTATAGCTTAACTGAGAGCTACTTACTGAATTTTTAAAAGAAAGCTCGTCTAACAAATTTAAACAAAAGCCATACTCTCGGCGTTAATGAATGAAGGGGCCCTTATACCTACACTCAGTTCGTCGACACTCCACACTTCTTTTTTATAAACCCGTAAGCCCCGCACCGGCACGTTCAACGTGCCTTCTAAGACTGGTCATACAATATAATTAAAATATATTATAACAAAGGAAAAATTCTAAAACTCTGGTGGCTAATAGTTAACTGAAATAAGAAACAAACATCGATACTGACATGTAGAAGGTTAAAAACACACAGAGGGAATAATAAAAATTTTGACTCACGCAAATTATTTTTTGAATAATATAAAAAGTAAATCGTTTCTTCAAATTCCTGCACTAATTCGCTAGAAAAAAAAATTTAAATTAAATGAATATTCAAAATATATAATAATTAAGGTTTAAAAATAACCTAAAGCTAAATCTAAAAGTTTGGTGCTTTTAGTCCACGTCATAACATGTTTGTCTAAGAATCTACGCAAGTAATTAATTTCCTCGGCAACGTGCTATTAATTAGGCCCAGAAGTGATGTAAGTGAAATTCTTCAAAGTTAATTTGAAAGTGCCTCTATGAGGACCGTAATGAGATTAGTTTATAAAATGATATGGAAAAGGAAATATAGTTACTAGATTAAAATATATGAGGATAATATATTATTTTTTTGCTACCACCACTTTAAATTAAACCACAGTCTTAACCACAATATAAAAGCTTAATACAGTTAAAACAAAAGACAGATTGCCAAAAATGCATAAGTGTTTTTTTTTTCAAACGAAATAAATAATAAAATTATCGTTGTAAAATAAAACGCCATTTGTCAAGAACGACGCAAATAGACCCAAAACTTATTATTTATAACCATATAGCGATATCGCCGCACACGCCTCATTCCCGAAATCTAGTCGAGAGAACGAGGAAAATATCTCTCTCTCTCATTCTGGTATGTTTTTCAAGACTAAAAAGTTAATAATCAGCACCTGATGTGAACTTCCAAGAGCTGAAAGGAAACTAAAACAGACTGCTGTTTGCGGCCGTTCTTAAGAACTATACCACTACCAGAGCACACAAAATACTTACTAGCAGTAATTACTTCTAAATAGAAGAAGAAAAGAACAAAAAATGAGACTGAAATAGTTAAAGGATGAATAAAGAATCTACAACCATTTTAATCTTATTACAAATGTTGGGAATGGTCACCGCAAAAAGGCATCTGACTTACAAAAGCCCTCAAACCCCAAGTTGAAAAATTTTCATGAATATCATTAAAATTATACAAATAACTTTTTCAATTAATTTTTTTTAAAGGCAAAACGTAAATATTCGTAATTAAGACGGTTAAAGCAAATTAATGGTATCATTAAAAGACGCGGAAGATCTTAATCGCTATTCTTGGCAGTTTGCCTTGTTTGTCTGACTCTCAGACGACATTGCTGTGCTAGCTAAGTGTTATGATGCATCTTTATTTATTTTAGATATGTTAGAGAAGCCAGTCGTGGTGCAGAGGCACAAAGTAAAAACTAAACGCGACTGGTTGTGAGTTCAATTCCCAGTCGAAGAAATTATATATTTATTTAAATTTATATTTCCATTTCTTCGCTCTGGTGTCGAGGCAAAGCGCGGCGTTGAGTTTCGCCACTCAACACGCAATGCTTCTAGAATTCGGCGGAAAGTGGCGAATGGTATCTAACACTATGCTCCTTCTTCCTACTCTGCTGTGGTGGATACAGCATGAAACTAGTATCATTTAGATTTTAGATATATAACAAAAAACCAGTCAAGTATGAGTCAAATTCGCCGCCCGAAGGTTCTGTACTAATTTAAAAGGTCAACGGGAACTACATATCATAAAAGTTGACAAGCTCCATGTGGCGGGCGTATGCACTAAATTTTGTATTACAATTTGTAATGTTTTTTTCGGTACAATTCAAATACTCACAACTTTCATGTTTTAGGTTTCATCTTCATTTTATGTCATTTTAAGTACGATAAGTTCGCACTTCTTTCTAAATTTCACAGCCCCCGGGCGGGACACATTAATCACACATTAATCGTATAAGGGTTACGTTGTATTTTATTTTGAGATGCGGTACCCAAAAAAATTACTTAACCCAAATTTTATTACTCGATCCCAAATTAATTCTTAAGCCCAAATTATATTATTAGGTTCGTCTACACAATTTTTTGGTCTTTAATATTATTTATGTATATATGTTACCTATAAAAGGCTTAATTGAGATTTTGCAGAAGCGTTCTGTTATGCACAGAGAGATATACATTTAATTTGGATCTAAAGCTAAAATTACACCGTTGTTGTAATTTTATATCCGAATTCGCCCCTTTCATCCTCTCATCAGCGCGTGATAGAGAGCCAATTTAAGCCGTGTTTCGTTTAGCTATGAGCACACGGAGTCGAAGAAATTTATTTGGTCCATGTAAAGTTGAAATTATGTTCAATTCGGTAATTTAGTTTACGGTAACAAAATCGTAAGCATCAAAATTTGAATTTCTAATAAATATTATTTTAGAAACCGTTAGAAACTATATCACGAGAGGTAGTTGCAATGTTTTACAAACGCGTGGGTTGAGGATTCAAACCCCACTCGAGTATATTATAAAATTAAAATTATTTAAATTTCCCGCTCTGATAAACAAAATCACCACTCAACACGTAATATATGAAAATTGGATAAAAAATGGAGTTTCAATAGTAGTAGGTTCCCTCTCTTTATCTTACTATTTAGATGACTAATGTGAAGTTATTTTACTATCAAAATTTTCGGTTGCCTTAAAAAAAGTTAAAGTTAATGAATATATTAAAAAAAATGTATTATTTCTAAAGAACCTCGAAATATTTCATAATTATGTTAATCAGAAATGTGGTATATCTTTCAAAAATTCGTGAAAAAAGGTTAACACGGAAAACGGAGCGAAAAAACAGAATTAATTTCGAGTCCTCGCCCTCCTTTTGTGAGTGCTTCACATTACGTTTAACAAAAATTCCTGAGCATAGAAAATAAACATCTATTTATTCAGATTTTACGTAAATTTGAAATTTAGACAACGTTATAATAGTCCGGCGTTTTTTTACCACATACGCATTTCTTAATTCGATATTTTTCAACAAAACATTATGTATAATAATATAAGTAATAAAACGTCAAAGCATATGTATTATGTAGAATAGAATATATTTAATATATATAGAGACTTTTCTTCTTAAAACCCCTTTTTTCTTAAAAAAAACTCCATACATTTTTAAAACTATGATTTAAAATTATAAAAAATAGCCCTATTATATTATTTTTATCAAAAAATATATAAATGTAAAATTCACCAAAACCTGTGCTTGTAGTACACAGAATACACCATATAATAGTTTTTACCAACTGTTCTTTACAAAACAATACTGGCTATACAAAAATATTCTCTTGTTCTGTTCTTGAAAAAATACTTGTTCAAACGGGACAATGAAGACGCACCACGGAGATAAAGCTCGCTTTCAAGTTGATCAGAACTTTAACTAAATTTTGAATATAGCCTCACGTTATTTTCATCATAATATAATTAATATCATGGACAACATTCAAACAGCAATGTCTACAATCGGCCGCTGTGAATGGCGGTAGTGGACTTACAAAAAAGCCTTCGATTCTATCGAAACTTGGGCAGTTCTCTATGTATTGCTGATGCCATTTTAATTGGACTTACATTGAGATACATTTAAGGGTATTTGTACTCCCCTTACCCTAGAACTGCACTTAGCCATTGAAGCAGCGGGTGCCTCCTGCCTGCCTGGCCGCTATAATGCGCAAGCGATCCGGGACCTGGGACCGGTTTTCTTTCTATGAGTCCCACTGTGCTATACGTCCGTAAGCACTTGAGCTCTGCGTACGGATTGATTTGTTTTAAACAAAGATCCGCTTTATCTTGTAATACTTACTCTGTACAATATTAATAACAGATGCTTTATAATGCATTGTTATAAGTTGAGAGATTTATATTTAATATAAATAGATTATTCTACGAGAAACTCACAAAAGGTGAGGAAATTTTGTAATATTGCATAGCTGGGTGTTCCTACATAGTTTCAAGACTTCAGCTTTTAGTGGCATTCTCTACGTGCACTACATGAACCTTAGTAATGAAAAATGTCTTCTTTGATATTGAAAATATTTAATATTTAGTACTTATTACTCATTGAAGAGTACATCCTTTATTCGAATTCTAATATGAAAAAATAAAGCAGAAATGCGGCTGGTTTACTAATGCCGAGCAAATCTCAATAGAGCATATTATTCAATTTGTATGCCATTGATCACTCGTAATAAATAGAATATGATAATAGGATGATAATAGTTTTACTCATAAAACCACATTTTCGTATCATTTTCACAAGATCCTTCCTGTAATTAAAGCTTATTTTTCTTAGCTATATATAATAATGTATGTCGTGTGGTTAGTCAGAGCAAACTTATTGTTAACACACTCCTTTTTTTTTAGAGAGTATCGAAGTCACAATTGGTATCGTGACGACGTCGACGGAATATGTAATTTATGTAGTTTATCTTATAATGAAAACAATAAAATATTTGAAAAGGGTAATCTGAAAAAGAAACATAATAATTAGTATAATTTGGACAATAAAGGATAATTTCGAAAGCCCAGTTGCAAGTACCTGATTCTATTTATTACCAGGTCTGCTCTTGGCAGCCGCCCGTTGTTGCCTCGAGGTGTTTTGGCGTTACTCCAAACCATGCAACCACTTATATAATTTTTTTCAACATATTTATGTTTTGTAAGATTACTAGGACATGTATTAAATGTAATTTGCATACAATTTAAATAGATAAATAATGGGTAATACAGTCTCTAAAGCAGTAACGATCAATAAAATCAAGTGTATCTTAAAAAAATTATATTTATAAATATTTTTACAAAAATTTTTTCAAAATTATTCTCTTAAATTTAGTTTAGATATTAAGTAATGGTCTCTTTTTAAAAATCAATTTGCCAATGTCACGTTTACTAGTAAATACAAGTTTGAAATCATATTATAAAAGATAGATTTGAACACAAAATTTTTAAGACATTATTATTGAGTATATTACTATACCTATACTAAATACAACATTGATTACTATCAAACGACCATCAAAGGTCATATTATCAGCTGTCAATTAGATCGAAGATCTTACATAATTGAGTTTCACGTCCAATAACACCACCTGTAATATGTAATAGCTGTTCCTTAATTTACTGTCGATCTACGAAACTATGTGGAATTACATTAAAGTCCAGCTTCAATCATTATTCACTAAAGCTTTATATAAATGAGATTTATTTACAGAAGCAAAGAAAAGCTCTTATATAATTTTGCTTCTTAAAAATATTATTCTTCGTTGTTTTGCAGAATTCAAATTCTTATACTTATAGTTGATATTTTGCTTATGAAGCGTCTGAGCTTCTACAAAGTACAATTTACAATTGAATAAACTGAGAGAAAAATAATTAGAGTAAAAAATATTAAAATTACAATTCTTATATGTCACACATAAAGTATGATATAAAATAAGGTGTAAACAATTTTTATGACTTGTTAATAAATTTGTCGGCGTTGTATATCTAATAAAGGAATACTCTCTGTTCCATATTCATAAAAAAAATTAATTTAAATGTTTGCTATGAAATGAAATATTAAAACTTTCCCAATTGACTCGGCTCTTACGAGCATTGGGGACTACTTCTGAAAAGTAGACGATTGATGAAAAATAAACCTTTTGTTTTGTTTGAAAAGTGTAAATAACACTTTTCTTGAAAAAAAAAAAAGAAAAATATTTACCAACAGTTTCTAATATAGAAAATGAATATCATAAAAAGAATTAAATAGTAGTTATAAATCATACAAATAATTTAATTAAATTTTACAAATAATAGTTACATATTAATAAAAATATATTTTATATACCGTACACCGTATAGCTTTAAATATATGAAAATATATAATAAAATACCTTAAAATATATGAAAATGTAGAATAGAATAGTAAACACAATTTTCTAAGTCAAGAAGAAAAATTGAACGATACTTTTTAGATTATCCTAAACAAACGCGTAATAAGGGGTTTTCTTTACCCGCGTACTTATATAACTCCCGTATATAGATGGTAATTTACCTTCATATAGTTATACTTAAGTATAGGTTTATATTATAAGAAAAATTGTTCCCCACGCCCCGCCTAGTTTTCAAGACACTGCGTGTTGGGTCACGGAACTAAACTCTCTAAGCTCTCTGTCTTGTTACTGGAGCTTGAGTGCGGATATGCCACGACGTTGAATTATAAGAATATTTTATTATACGACGTGACACAATTAGCGTAATTACCTGTCGCTGCCGCTGAATATAGTCAGTCGGGTCGAAAAAGTAAATTTGAACCAAGTCGTTTGGAGCTAGCTATCCGTGCAATAAACGTTTGTAATTCGAGAGCTCCATCTCGTTTCGCCCCCCTATATAACTATTCGGTAAATCTACTATATTATAAAATTAAACAATAGATTTTATTAAACAAGATAGTCGTGTAACTGATATTATAGCTCCATGTTTTTCTTTGAATAAATATCAAAATTGGATGAGGTATTAGATGTATTTACTCTGTATGTTACTTCAGGTTTTACTTACCGACCGTAATATATGTATACGTCGTAAATGAAATCTATTATTTATCGACTTCTTCACTGCAAACGTTTATTGGGTGGAAAGTCGGACAACTTTACTGTTTACTATTTTGACATTAAATTCGTTGAAACTTAAGTGTTACGCGTTTAGTGTTGCTAATTATATAAAAAAAATTGACGACGATAATTGCAGACAGTATTTCAATATACATCTCCTTTCATAAAACTATGAAGGTTTTTTTACTTTAGCTTCACGCTGTATCCCGCACATAGCAGGATGGGTGGAAGGTTCTGAAATCTCATTAGGTTCTTCTTTATTTAGGACATTTTCTACACACTTAGTTCCTACTAAGACACTTCAATTCCCGTCGAATTGTCGAGACATTGCGTATTGTATTAACCGCTATTAAACTTACGAGAGAGAGGAAATGAAAATATTTCATATTCTCGAGAAGTCGAAACGAACCCACATCCTGTCACAGATATTTACTTTACTGCTGGCCTCAACCTCCCTTTATCATATAAACCTATAATAATATTTCACTTGTTGATACGTCATTAAATTTGACCCACTCACAGATAGCAACTCAGATAACAAGTAGCTTTCGAATATGTAATGACTAATAACTATCTTATGTAATTTGTGATTATTGTCGACTGTTCTATTAATTCTGTCAAATTTGAAACATAATTGACGATTATCCATGCAATATACACACTACTACAACGATTTTGATGCAATACTTGTCGGCTTAAGCGGCACTTGGAGAGATAATTGACATTAAATTATTTAAATATATTTCTATTTAACTGACTTAACCAGTCAACACGCAACGACTTTAAATTGAATAATCTACGTCTATAAAGTAAAAATAAGAACTTGAGTTAACACTATATAATATATATAACATCAACGGATTGTGTGTGTGATTTTATTTCAAAAGGCTGGTGAAGGAGATTGGATAGCGTATTTATCCATCCGGGGACCTCCTTTATAAACATAAATCCTTTCGTGAACTGTCCATATCATCCCATTGTAAATACCGACCGAAATATGAAAGAGTATAAAATTTTTAGTAATCATAAACGTTGTTATAGCGTGTGTGCGCAGAATATTTTCATATATTAAACTAATATGTTTAATATATAAACTATGCGTTTAAATTGAATAACTAAATTATTTATATAATACACAATACAGGTATATAAATTATATAATTCAAAGGAGCAATATATATGTAAATTTCATAAAATATTGTGTAAAAAGTTAAATCAGCTTCACGCCGTATCCCGCACACGGTAGGGTAGGCAGTAGTGGCAACGTAGTGTTAAGATACTCCGTTCCCCACTTTCTGCCGAATTCTGGAAGCATTGCGTATTGGGTGGCAGAACTCAACGCCACTCTTTGCCTCGATACCAGAGCGAAGAATTGAAAATATAAACGTAAATAAATACTCCACTTCCTCGAGTGGGGATCGAACCCACTACCGTCGTGTTACAATCACACGGCTTTATAATCGTACTAAAGTCTTATAATTATTTGTTTCGCTTCGAGTATTTTTGGTTACAATCAACAAAATACAAATGAAAAGTGATGGCAACAAGCAAAGCCTGTTCACATCATTAGAGTAAAAACATTTATTCTTTAATAAAAGCACTTCGCGTGGAGATGAGACGTTCCTTTATAATTATTCTTGAGGCTTATTAATATGTATATAACAACTTCTGAAAATATACAGTATATTTCTTAATTATATATTAGATAATAGTATACTTACTTTATTTTTGAAGGCAGTCATAGCACAGGGGCATAAGTGGGTAACTGTACGCGACTGGTTGTGACTTGTGAGTTCGATCTCCACTCAAGGAAATTTAAAATTTATTGTGATTTATATTTTCATTCCTTAGCTCGATGTCGAGGCAAAGGCACTGAACGTGCGATGCGATCAAAGAAAATTTATACAAGAATTTGCATACGTACTACAAATTAATCTAATTTATTTAATGTATATTAAATAAATTAGAGTCATATGTAGTATTGTACGAGGTAAGATGTGCGGAAGGCATACACGCGTCAGCAATCAGAGCAAAGACCTCGCTAATTAGTTTATCCGAAGACATACGTTATAGTTGAGTAATTAAATTATTAAGCCTTGTTTATAGATAAGCAAGGCAATTAAAGGAAATGAGAAAAACGTTGTGATATCAAAACATTAATAACAGCTAGATATCTCCACGCGATCTCGAAATCTTGTATTTTGACAGACTGCCAGACAGCATCGGTTAAAAACTTTTGTACTTTAAATGTGTTATGTAAATATTTTTCAATACTTATTATATTACATATTGCTTTTAATATATACCAACTATAAAATATTAGTTATATTATTCATGTATATCAAGTTGACTAAGGCATTTATGCCTACCATGTTCAACGTTAAAAAAAAGCAAATAGACAAATGTAAAAAAAGTCTCTTATGTGGACATAAATACGATACCAACTGACTAAATATGAAAAGAGACGATTTCACCATTGGAAATACGTCCATGGCAGATTGATGGAGGATTTTCCTGTCGCAACA